>CM033282.1:4454990-4570237 GCA_019343175.1 Oedothorax gibbosus | reverse complement strand
TTCATTTTTAAAAATAAAGGAAGATGAGAGGTCTCCAGAGTCTATAAAAAGCTTTTTTTCTAGAATATTTCATAGGGAATGAAATTTTTTAAAAAGAAAAGGATCCGTTTGCCAATGTATGTATTAAACATTGGCCCAAACTTTTCTAGTATGAAAATTTGAATACAGATATGAGAATGTAAAGGTTTAAATTTTCATAACGTGGCGTAGTTGCACAAGAAGATTCAAATTGTAAAGGTATGTTTCTTTTTATTCAAATTACTTTTTCCAATTAAAAGGTGCGAATGTTATGATGAAAAATCGTTATTTATACCTTTACATAAGAGTTAAATTTTAAAGATACATCATCTATTTTTTTAAAAAATATTTCTGGAGTTGAATTCTGACTCTAAGCTGCCTTTCTTATAACTCGGAAAGCTCTCACTAATGCAACATTATGCTTATTGGAAAATTGCAATTTTGAGCCGCTAGTTGATACGTTTATCTACGAAATTTAATATACCACACACACCCACCACACACCCTATACTATAGAAATATTTTATACAACGACTTATATGGAGTAGTATCGATTTGCAGAATTAAAATTGTTGCATAGGTGAAAAACCAAAACCGTGTGTGTTGTTTGCCATATTCCTCAGTTTAATCAAGGAGTATTAATGGGGAAGAAATAATAAAACAAAAACATGTTGATATATTTTTAACTTCCTGAGAAAAAATTTTCCTAACTGTTGAAAAACCTTATGTTCAGGAAACGCAAAAGAAATTAGGTTTAGGTAAGAATTGATATACACAGTTTCTGAAAAATGCCTATAAAAAGAAAACTACCAAACAGAAATCGATAATTTAGTTAAATTAAAGCTATAGATGTGCAACTTAAAAATAAAAGAAAATCACATTTTGACCACATACGCCCATCCGACTCCTCTTAACAAGGACGCTAATAAGAAGAGGGTACCTTTTTTGCCAGCAAATACATTGAACTGTCCGAACGGTTCATATTTTTAACCATAATTAATGCAGATTTACAGTACAATTCTTTAACAACCAAATTGGATATGTAATAGATAAATTGAGGTTTATTGGTACTTTGAAGCTTAAAACAACTTTTCCCTTGCTGCGAGAAGAAGTGCGCATTATCGGAAAACGCACCTTTGAGCCCCGTAGCGTTTTTGGGGTTGAAATATCATATGGAATCTAGATTGGCAAATCGATTAGTTTATAAGCTATATTTTTTTGCTTTAAAAAATATTTACTAAACTTTTTAAAAATTTTTTTTTCCTGTAGAGGAACCAATTACAAAAATTAATGCATTTACAATGCAACTATTCTTTTTTCTGGTTGAAATATAACATTCTAACAACATTGCTAAAAGGTATGGTAGTTAGCCTGATTTAAGTCTAAGAGAATAGAGCCTAACAAAAAAAAACTATCAAAAAAATATTTTAAAACTTATAACTGTCATGGGGTTTGACGTTTCACATTTAAATATTTGATTTTTTTCCTTTCAACCGGACACGTTCACAAGGAAAACTCAAAATAGACTCGTTTAGTATTGTTTTGTTGTAGACAAAATCTTCGGGGGCGCAACTCGAAAATATAGACCTTGTTTCCTTTGGGTGACATATAGGCGGCCAACCGTCCGAGTGGTCCTTAACGAACTTTAAAAACACTCTTATTTTTAACATATATAAAATTACCTTAAATTAATTTAATTTCAAAATAATCCTAAACCTTTATATGTCATTGGAATTTTATTTGTATTAAGTTTCTAGTTGTATTTTTGAAAAATAAATTGCATTTCTTAAAGTAAATTTATAATTTTTTCTCAAAAAGAATTCGTAAAAAAACCGAACGCCTTTATTAAATATAAATTAAATATTTAAAAAAAAAAAATACTTTTCTTACCCAACATATAAAAAGACAATGAACAAGTATCGAAAAAATGAATCACCCAAAAGGGTTTATTTTGCAGGAGTACAAGTTTTGAAATACCAAATTGCTTCAAGGTAATAAAAAATCTTATTATCATCGAAACTAAATAATTTTCTTGTTGGGTCAATAAAAAAGTTTTGAATAAAGCAAAATTTTACCCCACTTGATTTAAATTTTTAAACATAAAAATATTAATATTCCCCCAAAAAATTAATTAAACCTTCGGATTCTTTCGTAAGATGTTTTTCACAAATATTTTCACACTCAATTTTTTTAAATATTTTAATTATTCTTTTGATATTAAATATTTTAGCTTCTTTAATTCAATATTAGGATTGAAAAAAAACACTTGAAAAATCTAATACACTTTTAAAGCTTAATATTAACTGCATAAAATATTAAAGATTAATTTTAAAATGATGTGAATTTTTTCCACAATCTGTATTAAAGTATAAGATATTTATTTTAAACATGTTTCACATATGGCTAATGTACAACATTTTTTTAAGAAGCATATTTCGAAATAATGCAAAAAAGTGAAAGTTTAATATAACAAGTTTAAAAAGCTAAATTTTTTTTTAATAGGGGCCCAACATTTTCTTAAATACAATATAAATTGACATTTCACTCCAGCTACCAATTTAATATGTAAGGGCTTTTTAAATAGAAAAGAGAGCTTACTGGCCTATACTTTTAGATTTTATAGTGCGATATAAAGGAAAATATCGACAGCATTACAAGCGCTCAGTCAAACTAATGCAAATTGCAAGTATAGCATTCATTCAATATTCAGTATAAAAAAAATAATAAAAATTTTTTAAAAGCAAAACTTAGTGAAAAAATTCGATAAACTTAAAAATTGTAGGTTGACCCGGGGTAATTATTGGACACGGAAAATCGGGATAATTATTGGACAGGGCCAAACAACCAAAATACATCATAATTTAGTGCGTCTAACAAACCACAATTTGTTAATTGCATATCCAGCAATGATCTGATCAATTATTGGAAGTAGATTACAACTTTTTTTCAAAAAAATATATTAATAACCCAAAGCGCTTGCAAAAAAAATGGTTTTAACTTTTGTTCGATGGATGCCAAATTGTGTATAATTTTGTTTTCTTTTACATGATCATGAATTTTGTAATGCTCAATCTTAGATATGTTTATGAAGGTGTTTTGTGCTGAAAAACACCATTGTAGGATAAATAGTAACATTATGGTATGCACATGTTTAGTCACGGGGTAATTATTGGATAAAGTGGGGAAATCGTTGGAAATGCTATGGGGTAAGACAGGTAAGACAGGCAGCATCGAAATATGGTTAAATTTAATTGGTATAGTTTATGTGATTGAGAAACATCATCTACGCAATGGATAAAGAAGAAATTAAATTGTTTGGTAATTTTTACTTTATTTCACTGTTATGCATTTTTTACAGAATCCATGTGGTGTTAAATAATTTTCAAATACACAGTACTATAGTACACACCATATCACTCAATTTACCCCTTGCAGCTAGTATAAATACTGTGCAGAACAAATTAAAAACTACTGTCCAATAATTACCCTAATAGGCAGGATAATTTTAAGACGCGTATTTATTTTTTTAAAACTTCTACAGCGGAAACATTAAATTTCAATAGCACCGACAGATAGATCCAATTGTTATTACGAAAAAAATTACTGGTTAGAAAATTACATAAATGTGGCAGCTATGGTTAACGTTTGATTTGTGTCCAATAATTACCCCGCGTCACCCTATGCCTTTTAATTATCATTGACGCAAACGTATCAAATTTGAAAGAATAAAGTTCCCCTTCGTAAGTAGCAAAAATAGTGGAACGTATTCAATGGTAAAACGGTGATGTTAAATATATTTAATACATTCTCAAATGCTTAACTATGATGATTTAAACTGAATATTAAAACAGTGTTAATGAAATGCTAGAGATAAAATTATTTGTTTAAAATATTTACCTTATAACTTTTATTTGCAAATATGTTTTTATGTATAAAAAATACAATATACCCTTTTTTAATAAAGCAACGATCTTATCTCTTCAGATTGTTCTGCGAAACAAACTACATAGTAAGTAAATAATAATTACGTTTTTGACTTAACCTATACCTCTAAACAAGTTGCGGTATAAGGATATAAATACCTATATACCAACCTACCATAAACACCTACTCAACGAGTCCTTGAGGTCCTAAAATGCTAAAAGAATTATATAGAAATAATATGTGGCTCAGTGTAGAAAACAAAATATTTTTCAAATGAATCCAAAAATAGCACAATGAAATAATGCTCGTTGTTAAAATTTGAAAAAAAATTTAATGTTTTAAAATATATATTAAAAAACCTAAAAATTCCGATTTAAAGCAATATAAAATATTTTTGAGCAAAGATATTTATAATTCCTCAGTTTAAATCAAAGAGCTATTAATGGGGAAGAAATAATAAAACAAAACATTGATATATTTTATACTTCATGAGAAAAAGTTCCAAACTGTTAAAAACCTTTTATTTAGGAAACGCAAAAAAAATTAAGGTTTAAATGATATACACAGTTTCTGAAAAAAAGCTTATAAAAAGAAAACTACCAAACAGAAAAACGATAATCTTGGTCTTAAATTAAAGCTATAGATGTGCAGATTAAAAATAAAAGAAAAATAGAACACCGACATTTTTGACCCAAACGCCCATCGACTCCCCTTTACAAGGACGCTAATAAGAAGAGGGTACCTTTTTGCAGCAAATACATTGAACTATCCGAAGGTTTCGAACGGTTCAATATTTTTAACCAATAATAAGCATATTAAATCTTAATACAATTCTTTAACAACAAAACTACATATTTAATAGATAAATTGAAGTTAATTGGTACTTTGAAGCTTAAACAACTTTTCCCTTGTGTGAGAGAGTGCGCATGGGATTGAAAACGCACCTCGAGTCCCCGTGGTGTTTTTGGGGTTGAAATATCATATGGAATCTAGATTGGCAAATCGATTAGTTTATAAGCGATATTTTTTTTGCTCAGATTGTTCTGCGAAACAAACTACATAGCTAGTAAATAATAGTTACATTTGACTTAACCTATACCTCTAAACATGTTGGGGTATAAGGATATAAACACCTATATACCAACCTACCATAAACACCTACTCAATGAGTCCTTGAGGTCCTAAAATGCTAAAAGAATTATATAGAAATAACATGTGGCTCAGTGTAGAAAACAAAATATTTTTCAAATGAATCCAAAAATAGCACAATGAAATAATGCTCGTTGTTAAAATTTGAAAAAATGTAGGATTTAAAATCCATTGCGGGTTTAAGTTATTTATAAGCGAAAGATTCAATATGCACTTTATTCATTAATATTTTACCTCTGCTTGCGTGGTTCTTTAAAACGAGAATTGCTTATTTAAATTTGTACATCCAAAAGTTATAATGACACCTTTATTTTAGCAAGTAAAATATTAAGATATTTAGAAATGAATATAATATCAATAGACATTTCTACATTAAGATATAATTATTAAATTCTGCAAATAAAGGAGGAGTATTTCAGTGCCAAAACACTTCTATCTGGAGGAGATATGTATCAGTAGAATCAGCAATTTGTTATCATTAATATAAATGAATTTAAGATCAATCAAGGTATTCAGATTTCAGTTTTTCTTAGAAAATATGACTCACATATTTATAAACCTTAAAAAGAAAATAAATCAACATCGAATTTAACCAAGTTAAACACTGAAATTTCTTTGATAACGGGGTTTTTTGTCGTATGATCTCTTTTCCTGAAATAGTTTGTGTGATTAAAATAAATATTTACTTACATAGCACTAATATTTTACAAAACGAATAGTGAATTATGGAATAGCGAATTATTAAAAAAAATATGCAAAGTTTCGCTTTTATTTGATATAAACTTTCAGTTAAACTTATCATTGCAATTTTATCTTGTGTTTTTAACTAAAAATATCATATAAAGAAGAGTTGTTGCCTTTTTTATTAAGATTTAATTTTGTAGTTATTATTAATGAATAGGATATTTTTAAAAAATATAATCATTTCTATTGAAGTTCACTTTCATATCTATACATTTATTAAAAAATCAACCCTATGCAAAAAGTGTTCCGATAAACATACTTTAAAAAGGATACTTGCATAAAATCGGTGCATAATACAGTTCGTGAAACAAAAGAAAATCAATGAAACGATGAATAAATGAGACTCTTTACAAAATACAGTTCCTTTATGTTTTCAATGCTACTGTTTAACTTTTGATTTAAAAAGTGTCTCTATTCGAAAAAATAAAAGTATATGTGTCACAATTCTTTAAATAAAAGATACAAATGCCTTTACAGCAGTCCAAAATAAAAGCATTTCAAGCATTTTTGCAACAAAAAATATCTTTAAAGAGAATATACCTGAATTTGCAAATTTAAGGATGATATACATTGCATTCTTTAGGAAAAGTATTATAATCAAGCAATAATTTATTTTATCAACGGTATACGTTGAAAAAATGGGACTGTAAAGGGATTTAGTGCTTTCACACTACAAGGGCGGTAAATTTTAAAATCCACGGTAAAAATTTTTGTTGTACCTTATTACTGTAAAAAGTGTTAACATTGTAACTACTTAAACGAAAATAGGTGATAAACCACAGGTATGATATTGTACCGTCGTATCTGAAAGCTCTAATGGATTTGATAGTTTTGTATAAAAGTGGTCTTAAAGTAATGTATCACAAAATCGTCAAAAACTTTGTTTTTTAAATGTTTTAAGAGTCTTCTCATAAAGGCATGCTCCACTGCTAACAAACTTCACTGTATTTCTCTATTGAATTCGGAAAAGTATATGCACCATAGATCGGTGATGTTCCATTTCTCCATGCCCTGAAATCTTTTTTAATAAACTGCGTCTAATTGTAAATGTTGTCTTTTATATTTATAATTTTTGAAGAAAAACACTTTTGCATTTCTTCTTACGCCATGTTTTTATAACCATATTACAATACCGTTGTCGACAACAGTTTACACGTTTGTAACGGCAACATACTCCAGGGCATTACACAGGAGACCGACACATCACTCAGGACATTATACTGTAGGACCTTTATAAATGTGTTACATGCACTAGCCCCCTTTACGCGGACTATTTAGTATTTTTTTTCCTGTAAATTTTGTTTCTAAGCTTAAGTGCGTAGAACTTTGTACGTCCTCGGATCGTAATTCGTCTAACGCCTTACCAACTCTTCTCCGTAGCACCAGACGCAAGTGTCAGATGCAATTTGTTAAATAATTTTAATGATGTGTGTTTGCGGCGCCTTTGTTTAGTTCTTTGTTTGTTTTTTAATCCCAGATTGTGTCATAATGGAGAAAATAAATTGTCGGTTCCTTTGCTTTTCTTTCAGAGTTATGTAAAGCATTTGTACCGAGGTGTCACTTAAATGCTTACTACTGTTTCATGACATCTGTACAATTGTCTGAACTTTAAACCACAATGAGGTATCATGCAAAACCTAAATAGAAACGCAATGTTTTAACTTATTCTATTTAAATACGTTTTTTCTCTTTGAAATATGACAAGTTGGTTTGTTGTAAAGCTATACAAATTGTTATTTTTTATATTTTATATCATTTTGAATATTTTGTATTTACTTTATGAGACATTGATCATCTACAAATTGAATAGGTTTAATTAATTAACAAATAAATACATTTTAATAGTATATGAAAAATTGCTTTAAAGTAAATACTTTTAAAAATGCACACACAGAACAATTACAATTAAAGTAATATAAAAATGGATGTTCTACATTTCAATATACATTGCAATTTCCAGTAAGCGTTACATGCAATAGTAATTGCTCTAAAATTTAAGAATTATATATCAAGTTAATGTATTTAATTGTGTAACTATGGATACTAAAAAATAAAAATATAATTATAATTAAAAAGTGTTTACATCTGGAAAAACATACAAGTTATTTGTGCATTTGACATTAAATAAGAAGTATCTAATACACTTCCTCACTTTTAATAAAAATTTTCTATAATGGTTTAAGGATAAGAACTTCATTTTGGGATACTGTATCATCACACCTCTTCTATTGTAAGTTAATTAAATACTATAAGTTAATCATTTAACTCATTGAAATATTGACTTATTAATAAAACTATCAAACTGTAAATATTATCAATAGGGGTTGCAGCCAATTGCATTCAACAAATATTTATTTAAAATCTCATTAGTCAAACAGTTTCAACAGTAATAAAAAATAAACAAAATTTTAAAAGCTTAGTCTAATTATGTTGGTACTTTTTAAGTTAAAACCGTTGAATATATTCAACTAAAAGTTTTTACTTTCCAGCAATTCTACTGGACAACGAAAAAAAGTCTCCTAGACTTCAAATTTTGATAGAATTTCTTCCACTGATTCCTTTTAACTTTCTTACCGTTCCAAAAGAAATAAATTCCGTTCTATTGATATATTCTTACGAATTCCTTCATTCTGAAAATGGGAATAGGGGGCCGTCTTTAAAACTTAAAATTTAAAAAATGAATACTCTTTGGACTCTATCTATTAACGTGACGTATCGCCAAACATTTAATATTTATTAAGGTATTATGAACATAAACAGAAAAAATCTTTTTAAAAAATGAGTTTCATATACAAGTTAATCAATTCTTTCGTAACATTTTCTTTCATTATCCTTCCTTCTTTTTATTTTAAGTTCTATTATTTGATCAACTGATTTAAACTTTTTTCTAAGTGTTCCCAATTTTAATGTTATGCTCACTTTAACTATTTCACTTTACATATATACACACTAAACTAAAACGCACACATGCATAAAGCATATGTTTATATAAATTTTAAAGTATAATAGTCTGGCAGTCTGTATTTAACGGAATAAAATGTAAAAGGTATTTGAGAATATTTTCTTCTTACTTTCTTCTTGGAGTACAGGGTGATCCAAAAGTCAGGACGAACTTTAAAATTAAATAATTCAAAGACAAATAAAGAAAAAAAGATGCGGTTTGCACCAAACGGACTGAAAAGAAGCCGGGTTTTGTAAGGTCACAAAAAAAATAAATTATAATAATAGTAGTTCTGTTGGCGATTGACAGATGGCGCTTCACTTTTCTTATTTCGTTAAAAGATAATTTACAAATAAAAAAATGTTTATAAGTTACAATATTAGTTACAGTTATTTACATTAAATGTTCAATGTGCTGTCCAACATTCAGAAGTACCGCTGTAAGAGTCACCACCCCGTTCACAGCATTTTGTAGCATATTCTTCCGTTATGGCAGACACATTTTGGCGGATGGCATCTTTCAGTGCTACTAGTGATGCCGCTGTTGGTCGCGGTACACTTTTGACTTTAAGAATCCCCACAGCCAAAAGTCACATGGTGTCAGATCGGGAGATCTTGGAGGCCATGCGTGATTAAAGCATCGACTGTCTGCCATAACGCAAGAAATGCTACAAAATGCTGTGAGCGGTGTGGTGACTCGTCTTACAGCGTTACTTCTGAATGTGGTGGACAGCACTTTGAACATTTACTGTAAATAACTGTAACTAATCTTGTAACTTGTTAAAAAAAATTATTTGTAAATTATCTTTTGGTGAAATAAAAAAGTAAAGCGCTATCTGTCGGTCGCCAGCAGAACTACAATTATTATAATAATTATTATTTTTTTTGTAGTCACACAAAACCCGGCTTCTTTTCAGTCCGTTTGGTGCAAACCACATCTTTTTATCTTTATTTGTCTTCGAATTATTCAATTTTAAAGTTCGTCCTGACTTTTGGATCACCCTGTATATGACAAAAAGAGAAGCTGAAATGTGTAGAGAAAGCCTTTGACCTCCATGGCCTGCCACGGAGTTTACTTGTTCAGTTTTTATGGGCATAAATAAATGTTTAAAATGTTTTTTTTTGTTAAATTGTAGGTTTGATGCCATTAATATCTACTTACAATGAGTACCAGTAGCCTGGATTCTTAAATTTATCATATGAATGTAATTGTGTGACAAACATAAAAACAAAATTTTGGACATAGCAAAGAATTCAACTGGCATAGTGTCGAAAACTGAAATTAGATTAAAGGAACACGGTATCTCAAAAATTGGACTATTTTCAACTTATAGATGAAATTCGAAGTGCTTTTAGTTCATATTTACCACATTAAATATGTCAGTAAAGAACACTGATTAATAAAAAAAACTTTTTATTGCAAAACTGTAAGGTTTTTTTTTTCGCTTTTTCTAAACGTTATTCCTCTAACAGTTTTTTAAAAAAAATTTGTTGGTTAAAAATAATGTTACTGCCCTAACAATTGTCCCCAGAACATGGCTATTAAGCTTGTTTTTTTTTTAAAAATTTAAATATTCAACATAGAGTACCTTATTCCATGCCCAGTTTTCTAAACTACAAATGATTTAATAATAAAAAAATAGTTGTACTGCAGCTTACTTTACCCAAAGCCTTAGGGAATAAGTAGGTATATCACCAACTGAAAAAAAATAACTGGGAAAATCGAAATTAAACTTTTCATTTTTTTATTACGAAGTTTTAGAAATTAGAGAAACTTTCATCGGGTTTTTTTTAATCAAAGTAGAATAGGGTTGTTATAGATGATGTAATTCTTCCTTTTTTATTTTTGCCCTTCTTGCTATTTCATTGGTTCTTTCGATTGCACTCTCAAAATAAGCGTTTTTTCATCTGCTACTTTAGAGTTCGATTTTAGTCCTTTAAACTTCTTTTAATTTCTGCTATTTATAAATTTTTAATTTGATTTTTTATGTGATATGTTGTCTTATGCGGAGAAATCAAGCAAAATTGTGGCACAGCAATTTAACGTGATTCACGAACAGAGAAAAGCCTTAGGTCTACTGAAAAAATGTTTGTACACAACAATCGTTTTAGTAAGGTAAGAAAATATTATATTGTGCTAAAATCAAGTGTAATTCTAGTATGACCAAAATTGAATACAATACCACTAGAACTGTTGCCACTCATGACGTGAAACATGCCGATTATAAAACTTCTAAAAACTTAATTATTTTTTTTTTTAATTTTGGACATCGTGTCTCCTTTACAAAACACATATTGGTCATTACTGTACATGACGTGCAGAAAAAATATATATAACACATAAAGTAAACGGAGTGTCTACGTACACGGGCACCGTACAAGCATTGCGCGCACGGGTAGTAACTGCGCAGGAGCGAGGCTTATTAACAGTTTTAGTTTGATTCATCCTTGACCACCGTAGCTTAGTGGTAGCATAAAAGGTTCGTATTCTAAAGGTCTCGGGTTCAAAACATGCTTTATTATAGATTATTTTATAAGATTTTTTTCAACCTGGAAGATCATCGTTTCAAATTTGTCCTGGAAAAGTTTACTTGCATTTTTTACGTTTTCATGAAGTATTTAAATTTCTATTTTTTTAAAAAAACTTTCATTGCAAATGGCTAGAATTGATGTTTTTTTTAGAGAAAACAAAATTTCCGGGGCCCTAAACGGGTGTTTAGGCTTTCAATGCGCCCTACAATACTGCCCATATTGGATAGTGATGTTTTTATAGAGAAAACAAAATTGTCCGGTGCCCAAAAAAGAGTAATCTCAAATTTCAAGTATATCATGCATGTCCGTGCAAGCAATGTAAGCACGGTTCCAGTAAGCCCCGACTTGAGCATGCGCGTTAATACCCGTACACGTAATGCGTGAACGGTGCCCGTGTGCGTAGCCTCTGCCTAAAGTAAATACACGAGAAATATCAATAGCAATCGACTTCAAACATATCACAGCCAGCAGTACGGGAATTTTGCAACTGAACCCAAAAAGTATAGTTTTAGAAAATGATTCTTATTTTATTGTTATATATCATGGGAAGTACGGATATAAAATAAATGTTTTATCTCCTTGAATTTCTTTAAAATTCAGGTACTAGGCTATCGATCTCTACGCACAATCTAAAACCAATGGTCACTTTCCTTTGAAAATGTGTTTGAATCTTTTGAAAGGGTGTGACAGAAATTGAGAAAGTGCGGACAGGACTGAAAAGAGTCAAACTGGCATTGTGTAGAAACCGAATCGATTTTTGGAAGGGCTGTATTTTTCCTACTTCTTAGTAATACATTCGATGAGCGTCTATACATTTAAATGGTCACGTGCAAAATCTTGTATATGTTTGCCAGAGCAAGGTCAAACTGAATAGAGTATCAGCATGGACATCCCAAAAACTGAGAATTGTATTTTAACTATACGTATAGCAAATTACTTAACCGTGTTTGTGGCATCACATCTGAACTTGATTGGACGGGTCTTCATCGCACTGAACGCTACTCGAGTGAAGAGGGGGAAATCGTTACTACTAACAGAAACAAAAATCATTGGATAAAAATCGTTGGACAAAAATCATTGCTCATTGGATAACCATTTAGTTCATCTTATCAGAGAACTCTGTTAAAATATTTTTTTTATTATAAGATCCCGAAAGCTTTGAAGTTTTACTTATAAATCACACCATATGTTTTGAAACCCGAACTAATGTAACACTTCTACTATTCACACTGGTTCCGAATGTCGAAATGGTCACGCGTCACGTTACTATTCCCGTCAAGTTACTATTCGAGGATTGAATAGGTTAACTACTTGACGATACAGTATTATTGATAACCAACCGTAAAATTGCCTCGCAGGTAAAGCGGATCCCACTTCGGTAGAGAAAAGCGGCTACTGTTGGTGAAGCTGAGTATACGAGGACTCACTTACTCAATAAATCTGTGGATTCTAATGTCCCTATTCGGTTGTGTTTAGTGCCACCACAGGTATCATATACTACGTCACTTGACCCTGGTATAAAAATAAGAGTCGTATCTCCAATAGCCCTCGTTCAGTTCTAGTGTGACGTTTCTTGAACCAAATACAGTAAGACAGACTTTATGTGTTTTTAATGCACTAAGAATTTAGCTTCAGTGACTTACACCAGGTATTTTCGAAAAGTACCGAGTAAATATAAAGGACCATGGGCGCCCGTTGAAAGGAATCATCCAACAATACATCTCATTTGTTGTGAAGAAATCAAAAATGCAGACACCCGTCCCTATTCAGTCCTATTGTTACTATAGAAAAGATCCACACTCCCCTGCGATTCGAGGTCCAACCATGGCCTCCTGTATATGACAGTTCAAATTTGTTATACTATTGAGGTAAGGAAAGAATATAAATATGTATTATATAATATTTATATTCCTTTCTGTGTAACTAAAAAATGGTTTTTTTCTATTGTGTTTTTTAATTGGATTAAAAAGTCGATTTTATGTTTTAATTTTTTATTCAGTTTATCTAAGTATAAATAGATTTTTTGATTAAGTAAGGATTTATATTTAATCATGAATTTTTAAAGATAATATATTCGTAAAATAAAAAATTAGCATTTGTTATATGCAGTCCTGAAATATTCATTTAAAAATTGTGGTTCTGTTGCATAGATATTTGATTAATATTTTTTTTAAAAATTAAATTATAAAAAAATATTCTTAGGAAAACATAAAAGTACGGTACATGAAAGTTGTACAAAAGTATGTCAAATATATTTTTAATATTTAGAGAAGTTTTAAAACATTGTATACAACTTATATGTTGTGAAGAGACTGCATAATCTCTTGTTTTTTATTAATAAATAATGACCATATAATGTTCCACTCGAAAAATCAAGGTAAGCAAAAACGATTAGTTCTTTTTTTAATTTAAATTTTGAAACTTACATTTATTTTCCAAAGCTTATAGTTATGAACAATTTCAACCAAGTTAAATAATTAAAAATAATGCCCTCCTTTATAATCTCTGAAACATTGTTCGATAAATTTTCATATTAATCATTCATAATTATCAAATCTAAAAGGCAGCAAATAAAAATTTCTGGCCAAAAGTATTTCATAATAAATTTCAAACTTATTATGGTTAAAATTATGTTATTTTAAGAAAATTATATAATTTTTAAACAATATTACATCAAAGTACGTACAACGCCTTTTTAAAAGTTGAATAAAAATTAGCTAAAAGTACCCTAAACCTTTCAAGCGTGGACATTAATTGCAAGATTTTTTCTTATGTTACGCTAACCCAAAGTTTACCTAATGAAATTACTTATGCATATTGAAGTATACCTAAGCTACTTTGACCCTTTCCATCCAATAAAGATTACAATATCGCTCCGCATAATGCAATTTAAACTAACAAAAGGCAGATAGGTATAGAAAAGCTGCTTTGGCGTTATAAAGTGCCCTTCTAATCTTTTTCTATAAAAACGCGGTAAAATGGCAGAAGCAAAATAATCAATAATTTCGCAATTAATAAGAAAGACGGGAACAATAATTCAATTATATTCGCTAATTTATGCCGACGTGAGAAGTCAAAGACTGCTAAGTACATTAATTAATGTGTGCCCTCACTAATAATATAAACGTACATCTTGTTAGAAAAGCTGTTTCTGAAATTAGAACGGTCCAATAAAAGAAAAATTAAGAAATAAACGAAGCACATTTTTTAGTTTGGCAAAAAAAGCACACTGTCTACATGATATATTTATTATTATTATTAAAAACTAATTAGAATATTATGGAGAATTGATAAGACATTGACTTTTGTTAAATGCTAAGTTTATTAAGTTACTAACTTTATAATAGTCAAAGGAACATATTAGGAAAACAAATTTTTTATAAATACTGTACTTCCAAAAAATATTAGCTTTTGAGAGATGAAAATGTCTGTATTTGTGCCATTGGAGTTAAGTGCACGAAGTAGTTGCTTTTGAGAGTCAAATATTGTTATGGTAAAGGGGTACAAGTGAATCACTGAATGCTGCTTTCTAGCGACTGGTATAAGTACAATCTCCAATGTCAACCAATTCCCCGAGTCCCTACTAACTTTATTTTTCTCATTATCAATATGCAGTCACTCGTATTCCTTGGCTTTTATGCTACTCAAAAGAGGTAAGCCCTCCATTAAATTATGGCAAAATCCGTACTACTATGCAAATGCATAAATTTCTAATACCGAAAAATCTAAATAAATAAATAAAATTATTTTTCTAGGAATAAAATCCTCGGTTATGCACTTATTTGATACTAAATGCCTCACAGATCTTTAAAACCCATTAAAAGATTATTCCTGATGACAATGACAGTTTAAGAGAACATCGTCTTTCGAAACGAAATCCCACGCCTAATACACCCTGCCACGAGTGTAATGAACACATGCATTCCAGGAACTGTATCTTCACCATACCACATTTGTTTGTTTATTATTGCCATAGAGAAATAATCTACCAGAGTCGCCTTGCTATAAATATAGCAGCTTGTACTCAAGCGACTTATAAAATTACCCGAGGAATGTTATTCAGCATGCTTTTCGGCGGCCAGCTTCCTTCCCAGCAATCATTTTCGTCTTCTAACTTCATTAGCTAGAGCCCGTGAAGCTACCGCATATTACGGTTTAATTGAATACCTCTCTCAGAATGCCGGTGATGTCGAAATACAACGACATTTCGTTACGTCAGTTTGAGAAGATTTTAACTGGACTGAAATGATGTATGCGAAAAATTGCCTAGGCAATACGAGCTGCTTTTTAAATATTCCTTATAATTAGAACGGACATTATATCACATCAAAAGTGTTATGTGTTACGTTAACTTAATTGGATATTTCGTAATAGATCCAGATACAACATATGTTATTATTAACTTCAAAGAAGCAGTAAACATGTAATAATTAAATAGTTTGACATTTTCTTACATACAAGATATTTAATTGGTCACATTAGTTTTGGTTAGAATAAAAGGTGTTAATAAATTGTTTAAAATACCTTAACCCTTTAAGACCGGCCATTAGATGGCGCTGATTTAAGTTTATGAGACTAAACTTTAGAGTTTTATCGAAAAAATGCCTTAAACAGCATCAATGCCAGAAACTTCTTAAAAACAATGCCATTTTTTAAACAAATAACGAATGGTACAAGTCACCTGCTTCGGTGTTGATATTTTTGAAAAGCTTAAACATTCTCTTTTATACCCGCACGACCGTGATAGCTCGGTCTTAAAGGGTTAAGTTCATCGCCTTGTCTTCTGAAATTCCCTGTTTAAGAAAAAAAAAGTAAATCTGCTGTTGTTAATATCCAGTTGTCTTGGGAGTGTCAATCACCTAACTACTAAAATGACATAAACCTTTTATTAGTCCTGAATTACTCAGGACCAGAGAAAGATTCCAATATTTACTCCTTTATCCAATTAGTTATAAATATTGAGTGTTTAAAATATATAACATGTCATTTTTATAGCCACAGTCGTCGCCTATATTAGAAATATTGTCTGTTGAATAAAATGACGCTAGTTTTGATTTTGAATTCCTTTTCCACTTTTGTTATTGTACACTGTTCCCCTACAATACGAGAAGCTACAACTGCCTAAACTAGTGAAAATATAAACATTTAATAAGCGTTGGTCCACGTTTTATTCATAAAATAAAGTTATTATTTTGAAATATGCAAGTTTATTGAGTTACTTCAAATATAATTTTTTTTTCGTAAAAATATGAGTTGCGTTTCAATTTAACGCAGAAATTTTTGAAGACGGGTTTTATTTGCTTCTGTTGTAAATTCTGCGAAAGATATTTGTCAGTCAATTATCAATTATATATTATGTAGAAGTTTTATTTAATGTGAAATCTCTTAGTAAAAGCATTAGCAATATCTATACGTTAAAAAAATCTTCTAGAGGATTTTAAAATTGAGCTAATCCTAAGAACATTTGAAAATATATATTTTTTAGATGTGTGTGTTTAAAATCGTAGTAAAAGAACTTATGTAAAATATGGATGTGATGACACTCTCTGTATGAGACAGTAATTGTGCAGCTGAAAGCATTTACTAGCAAATAAAAAATCTTAAAGTCGTTAACTGGTTTTATATACTTCTACACGCTGGATAAAATGATAAATTTAAGTTTATTGATGATAAAGTTTTATGTCATTCGATGGCTTTCTATCATCGAAAAGACTCCCTACCAAAACCAAGATAAAAGGTCACGTATATATCACGTATTTGTTGGTATAAAATGTAACTATTTATAAATGATTAAGCGTTTAATGTATGATGCATTTTAAAAATGTTAAGCAATTGCTAGGAGAGATTTTAAAAATTCAAAAAATAAGAGACATGATGGTGTTCTAACCATAAAACAAAAGGAGTTATTAATGCTAATATTGAAAAAGGAATTTGGTTCATGAAATTCAATGACATTTTTATCCTTTTAATATTTATTCAATACATAAATTAGAGGTGAGGAAATGTACTTACGTACTAAATATAAATTTATTTCGAAACAAATGTTCGCAAACAAACATTTCCTAAAACTCCAATCCTCAGACGGAGAGTAAACAGCCTTAAATTTATTTTTTCGACTTGTGTTTTTAGTTTTCGTTGCCAAGTATTATTTTGTTATTCGAAATAAAACTCTTGATAACACAGATGCAGACGTAAATTTTACTATGAAGCACAGATTTGGTTAAGAAATACATTGAAACTCAAAGCTTAAGATCCTTTTATCTAACCTTGAACGTATTAAAAATGGCTCGCCTAATGAAAATCAATGCACTCTTAAGGTTTTTTATTGCTTTTATCCGTTTGATTCATCTTGGAACTTATATATCGCTATTGCAAATCATTCTTGCGCCACAGTTCACATCATCTTTTCTTGAATAGATATAAATAGCAGCAAATAAATAGCAATTGACGATTTCTTTGTTGCTGAGTGATTCTTTTCGTGTGTTGTAAAGACGTCTGCCACGGCAGTAAAAATTGTTTATTCTAGCATTGTTCCTATGCTTGTCTGCTTCTACGTCTGCATATGAGTATTGAGTACATGTATTTGTTTTTTTTACCTTAACTGATTGTTTCCAGAAGTCAAAACTGACAGTGGTATATTTTTTTAGACATCAGAAATTAAATGGAAATAATTGAGAGCCAAATCGATAAAAATTCTGAGAGTATGTTATCTAGTACATAAATGATTAAATATAGTTAAAAGAATATAAAAATGGCTTATGCAGATTGAATAAATGAAACAGAATTCATTGAAATATTTCCAGGTTTTCTAATGCAACAAAAGCATTACAATGTTCTTTAAATGGGACATCTTAGCTCATTAAAATGAAAAATTACATTATTTAATTCTATTAAGTTGAGAAAAATTCTATTAAGTTTATAAAAACAGGGTGTGTTTTATTCATATATAATGCGAACGTTAGCCTTTAAGAGGGACTGTCAGTCCCATAGAGCTAATGCATTAGTTTTGAAATCACAACTTTGGCAAAAGAATTGCTTTGCCATGTTATCCCATTCTCACCAGGTATGGGAATCATCATAACATCCATTTAAAACAAAATTGAAAACAAAATAACATTCGGTTATTTAATTATTAATTAATAAAGTTTTAAAATATTGTCGCCATCTGCTGTAATTTTTGGCATGTTAAAACTTCAAAAATGTATAATTAAATAGCTAGATAACATTGTCGTTTCTAATTTGTTTCATTTTGATGTTATGTTGATTCCCATACCTGGGGAAAAAGGGCTAACATGGCAAAGCAATACTTCTGCGGAAGTTACGATTACAAAACTAATGCATTAGCTCTATGGGACTGACAATCCCTCTTAATAATTCAAAATTTAATTAAAACCTTCAAAGAATTATTACACCATTCTGACCAATGGTTCTCTTTAACAGCTATTTAATATGCATAAATTGCAACCTAAGTTGTAAGTAACCTACATTTAAAACATATACTTGGCCTGCACTATGAAAATTATTAGTATTTTTAAATGATTAAAACTACTGCAACTACTACAACTGATTTCTAAAATGATCAACTAATTGGTGTTATAAATGTTTTCCAAGACTAAAAACTGAACAGCATGGCAACCGAAAAACCTACACTCAAAATTCAAAATCATATAATTATTACTATATTACCAGTCATAATCATAAATTATTACCATATTTTTTCCTATTAATATTAAATATATTTATTTTACTAAAACATCAAAAACATGCTTTTTTCATCTTAACATGAAATCTCTAGATTTTCAAAAATATATCTTGATGTCATTATTCTTTTTTGCTGTGAATTTATTTTTATTGTGATGCTAATAGTAAATGTATTTTTGGAAACTTTTGACCGAAACCATTTGTTATTTAAGAATGTCAAAACATATTTACTACTTTTTTAAAAAGAAAATCCTGGAATCAACTCAATTTCTAGTAAAGAACACTTCATTTAAGCTAGTCATATTCATTTGCACTAAAATACGATTTACAAAAAATATAGGAGGAAGAAAAGCTATATTTTGTTTCTGAAACAAAACCTATTTGGTACTCCTTTAAGTTAGAATAACATAAGAAACGATGTTATTTTTAATATGTGTTACTTATATATTTTTAGTGACTCCGTACTAATATTTTTTTTATTTTGACCTTTGATATTTATTTGTGTATCAACTTTAAGTCGTAAGTGTAAGGGCAGAAATCTATCTTCTGTATGAAATGTTGGAGCCTCTTGGATTCTATTTTACGAAGTAATTATTGGTCAATCTACCTTCAATGAAGAAGAAACATATTTTACAAACGTTTTTTACAGGGTGTCCAGAAAAGGACTCCCTGTTTTCAAAAATTGATAAGAAAAGAAATGGATAGAGATATTAACACAATTCTTGCAGAAAACGAATGAGCCATGTTTGGAATTTGATATGGAATACCTTATTATGTTTGTTATGTTTATTACGTTATTATGCTATTACACTTTATTATGTTCAATTTAACCGACAGATGGCGCGGCAATACCGTGTGTTGGCTGTATGAAAGAACTAGGCATGCGTATATACCGAAAAGAAGGACACGTGTTCAGAAATGTTCAGTAGCTTTCTGTTCAGGGAAAGCAGCAATAGTTATTGCGTGGAATCCAACAGATGGTATTGCGCGCTATCTGTCGGTTAAATTGAACATAATAAAGTTTAATAACATATAATAACGTAATAAACATAACTAACATAATAAAGTGTTCCATATCAAATTCCAGACATGACTCATTCGTTTTCTGCAAGAATTGTGCTAATATCTCTATCCATTTCTTTTTTATTCATTTTTGAAATAGGGAGTCCTTTTCTGGACACCCTGTATATGATAAATGTAGCTGGCTTAAATGTTTCTAGAATTCAATATTTTGAAATTAGTTCGAATATTTTTTGATAGTCAGTATATACTTGTAAAATAAAATATTCGAACCAATTTTTTTTTAAACATGAATTCTAGATGCAGACGTGTTTAACATATACAAAAACGTTTGTAAAAATATTCAATGCAGCTGGAACAACTAAGCTCCGAAATTTATTTTCTCCCTTAGGTTAACACATAAATAGATTTTCGATAAAGGAAACCGACTGTCCATCTCAGTCCCTTAGTACTAACACCTTACCTTACATTAATACCTTGAATTCCCCTCAACTCCTATTACTTGCACAAAGTATCATTTTATGTGTTTTAATGATAAAATTATTTAGGTATTAACCACTTCCTTCGCACTCCCGTGATATTGACGGGGTGAGGTTTCGCCTTTTATTTCTCGTTCCTGTGATATTTCCGGGCTAGAATGTTCAGTAGTAACACGCCTAAGATTAGGGGAGAGTGGGGGCTAATGGGACTAATTTTTTTTAAATCACTTTATTTCAACCAAAATGTAAGAATTTTAATATTTTTTTAACAAGCTCATGAACTAAACTTTCATTTATTTAAAAAATCATTCAGCAGCTGCTGAATGATTTTTTTAAATAAATAGAATAGAATTTTTTTTAAATAAATAGAATTTTTTAAATAAATAGAATATAATTTTTTAAATGAATAGAATATAATTTTTTAAATAAATAGAATATAATTTTTTAAATAAATAGAATGGAATTTTTTAAATACTAGATGTTAAAAGTTTCTATATTTTAGTAACACTTAATACTTAATACTTTTTAAACACTTAATACAAACATGTAAGTACATTAGACCCCACAAATGGGGGCTAATGGGACAAGGCGAAGGGCTAACGGGACATGGTACACTCTGTCTTAATTAAAATTTAAATAATGCAAAATTAATTAGAAAAGGGCCTGAAAATAAAATCTGAAAGGAAACACTATTTACGTAATTAATATAAAATGAAATTTTATTTTTGAAACAATTTCAAAAGTACTTGGAAAGTGAAA
Source organism: Oedothorax gibbosus (assembly GCA_019343175.1). Classification (NCBI taxonomy): domain Eukaryota; kingdom Metazoa; phylum Arthropoda; class Arachnida; order Araneae; family Linyphiidae; genus Oedothorax; species Oedothorax gibbosus. The sequence goes on along the minus strand of CM033282.1, from coordinate 4,548,971 downwards.
AATCAAAGTTAAAACTAAAAATCGAGAATGCTCGCATAGTTTTTTCATCGATCACTGGACAGAATAGTTTAGTATCTAAGTCTTCTGAAAATTTATCCAAAACTTGTCATCTATCCCTTTAAGACCGAGCTATCACGATCGTGTGGGTATAAAAGAGAATATTCAAGATCTTCAAAAACATCAATACCGAAGCAGCTGACTTGTGCCAATCGTTATTTCTACAAAAAATGACGTGGTTCTTAATTAGTTGCTGGCATTGATGCTGTCTAATGCAATTTTTTCGATAAAACTCTTAACATTTAGTCTCTTACACTTAAATCAGCGCTATCTGAAGGGGTCTTAAAGGGCTATTTCATCAAGCAGCATCCTTGTACCTGTTTGTTACCTTTCCGAGCAATTGCGCGAGGAGGAACTTGAACTGTCGTGCAGCCGGTTTCATCACACTTAAATATTCTATAAGATCCAAAAGAATATTTCATCATAATCTCAATAAGATTATTGAAAACTTCTCAATTTTTTTACTATTAGCCTTGTAGTAGCTTGTAGCAAGAGCCAAACTGGTTGCTTCAGTTGCTCGTATGGAGAGAAAGCTAATGGCGCTTCATAAATTCATCAATCCAATATTTCCCTGATTTGTATCTTATTCCAATTTGTACAAAAAAAACTGTAGACCTAATATTTAGGCAAACTTTTATGCCGATTTTCTTGTTTATATTGCCGTGATTCCATGGTGTAGCTTTGATTGAAAATTCAGCCAGTTTACTACATCAGCCGAGCCCTATTTATTATCAAATGCTTGTTTCTAGGTATCTGCAAAAGAAAGTTTAAAAAGTTTAGTGTGTGGGAAACTTCGAACTGAAACAAGAATTATCAGATTATAAAAACTACAATGAACTTTTAATTTAGTTATTTTATTTCACTCTTAAAAATTCAAGTATGATCATTTGAAAACATAGTATTGGGTGTACGAAATAAAGTACAAGTTAGGTCTAAGATGTTTTTTTACATCTTGGCGGAATAAGACATAAGATATTTATATAGTTTCTTCAAGAAAAGCAAGCAAAATCAGGTTTATTTGTCGTCCCATTAGCCCCTATAGTTGCTGTCCCATTAGACCCCACAGTGTTATTATTTATATATGATCTAACACACAACTACATGCATTTTTAAAAAAAGTATTTGACATATCTAATCTTATTCTATGACATGTCTTCTACTTAAAACTATAGTTCAATACATTATAAGTATTTATTTAATACTTTAAAAATTTAATTATAGAATTTTTAGTTTACTTTTCATATCCAAAAACAACAAATCTTCCCTCAACTTCAACACATGCCTTCAATAGCTGATCTTTGGTTGTTAAAAGATGTAGTCTAACTGTTACTATGCTGTGGTGTAGAAATATTTGTAAAATAAAAATATTATATTCACTACTTTTGGCCTCTTGTTTTTTGCCTCATTTAATTTGATGGCTTTACACGTTGGTTAAGATTTAAAAATAAATTTTACACAAACGACATATTTGTTTTAAAATACTTTCTTTAAAAGCTTTGTTTTTAAAATTTTGGTATAGTTAATTTTTTTTATAAAAATAAAATAGTTCGTCAAAATGAAATTGTAGTTAATATGCGAGTGTTTGAAAATTTTCTACGTTTAATGTTAAGAAAGTTTGCAATTTCTTAGGGTATATAAAATGAATTGCCACTTTAGGCAGCTAAAATGCGTTACATCCAAAAGAGATGATTCAGACTGAGTTAATTTCCACTCCTTTCCGTGCCGAAAATGCACTTCCCCTATAGGAGTGGATTTCACTCTTTTTGCGGAGTGGGTAAAATAAATAAAAGAAAACAATCTACGTCCTACACTCTTAAAACGAGCGGTTTTAACTCAGTCTGAGTTAATTTCCACTCCTTTCCGGTGCCGAAAATGCACTTCCCCTATAGGAGTGGATTTCACTCTTTTGTTTTAAGAGTGTAAAACAACATATCTGGGACATTGTATGCGTACGCCGCGAATATTTTCGTATAAAACTAAATGCATTTTTAGCATTTTAATCATCTTTATATTTAATAATTAAGCTCTTCAAACTCTTACTATCAATGCAAAATTCAAATATCCCTGGTTACAATGCAAAGTCTACAGTTTAGAATTATGCACCTTGGATGGATGGTTTTAGCCTCTTGTATTCAGCTTTCAGCAGAAATACGATTTCTAATTCACCTTTGTAAATTTAAAAAAAAAAAAAACATTGCTTACTCTATGCTTTAGATATTATTTTTATTGCTTTAAAGATTTAGAAAATTAGTATTATTATCCTGCCATAAAGTCGTAATGTAGTTAAGTTCTTAGCCTATAAAGACATCCATTTAGGAAATTCTTCAATATTTATTAATGTCACTAAGTTAAACATTACAATATATCTTCTTGGCATATCCCTGCGTCCCATTAGCTCCCACTCTCCCCTAAAACTAACTTAAATCCACCAATTAAAACGAAATGGTTGGAGTGTTCAGTAGTAACACGCTAGTAAAAAAACTAACTTAAATATACCAATTAAAGCGTCAATTAGATTAACTAACTTTTTTTTAATTTCAAGCTAAAAACATAGGAAAAATTCAAAATGAATGCTTATATATTGTTCATGCACATATTTTATATACTTTTCAGCGATAAAAAAATAAACACTTTTATGAAATTTTTTCTTGAAAATTATGAGATAGTTAAGAAGTTAAATACGAGAGCCTTGTATCCTGCAAATAATCAACCAATCACAGTTTTATTTTGCCCGATTAAATGACTAGTAGTGTAGGAAACTGTAGGAAGATTAAAAAGAAAATAAGCTATTCTCTTTTACGATTTCAAGAACATAAGAATTAAGAAAGAGATAAAATTAATTAAAATATTTAACACAACAAATGAATGTAAATAAAAAGTAAGTGAATGTATTAGATATTCTACAATGTGATCCAATGTGATCTCCCAAAAAATTGTGCTACCACTCCTTGCATACTTTTTAAAGTTTTTTTTATTCTTTAAAAGGTGTTCTATCCAATGTACGAAACATTGCATGAAATCTTGTCTAGACTTGTCTTAAAAATCTGGTCACACTTGGGAATATAGTCAAAAACTAAATCTGACAGATGATATCTAATATTTTAAGGTAGACAGCTGAGGTACGACATGAAGGGATTTTTTTACGTGACCTAAATTTTGAAACACTTAACTTTATTCCAAGAAACTGTTTTTAAAGAGAGTGAACACAAAAAAGAAATATTTTTAATTCATATTTAAAAGGTAAAAGGTAAAAAAAACGTCAAAACTTTTTCTAACCCATAAAGTAATAAATAATACCAATTATTTTCGCTTTATAAAGGCATAATACGGACACGTGTAGACTTTAATGTAAAGTTTAAATGATACCAAGTTTTCCAGTTTCCGATTTTAATTAGAGCACATTAAGTTAAAGAGTAAAAACATGTTTTTCTATGAATATTTTTAGGTTAAATAAATATATATGTATATGCACGAGACGATGTTACCAGAAATACTATAATTGCTAATTTCTTTCAGCTGTTACGAGTAGTTTAAAAGTTGTTTTAACATCACTTTAATTAATTTCAATTAAATTTCGAAACATTTACACTTTTGTTAATAATTTCGGTTTATCAATAACAAAAATAAAAATAAAGTCACGTTAACAAATTATTTCTTATGATTGAAAAATAACGCAAAAATAAAAAAAAACCTTCTTACTCTAAAGTCTGAAAATATTTATACATTTAAAAAAGAAAGACATTTTTGGTATAATATCATAATAACCAAAAGAGTCATCATCTAAACATTATTTATTTTTAATTTTAACCGAGAAGAAATTCACCTTTTTGCTTTCCATCTATTAAAATAACTCTGAAATTATTCAAATTAAAAATATCATTTACCTGTTTCAGTTTCTTTTATCATTAAAAAACAAGTTTTTCTCGTTACGCCCATTTCTATTTCACTTGTCATTCAAAACATAAGTTGAATAGGAAGAGCATAAACAAAATATTAATGTTTGCATGTATTATTTTACGATATAAATGGAAAATAGGCAGCATACCTAACCCATATTAAATAAATATGAAATCCTAGATTTAGATCAGCATTACAAATTTTACTTGTAGAGGAAATATTTATTTAGGGAGGCTTATTTACACAGCATTGCAACTCTACTTTTCGATATTTCGTGATAACCATCTAAAGAATTTACGCCCTATCGGATTTTATGCTGTGGTTAAACATAAAATTACTCCATTATAAATTTCAAAGCAATGCAGAAGTTTCCCAAAAATATACAATTTAATTTTATCAATGTGTAAATATATCCTAATTAGTTTTCTATTAAATAGTAGGTAGTTCGCTATGGTTTAAAAATGCAATTAAATGTTTCAATGATTAAATATAGACATTTAAATGTTACTTTAATATGGTCTTTTATAGGATAATAAGCAAGCTACTTTAAAAATCTATTTTAAAATTCCATCATCCTTACTTCCATAGGTATTCCTCATTAACTTCGCAATTTCTCTAGGCGAAATTGTTGGATTAATTTGAAAAAAATGTAACAAACAGTTTCATAATTTTGCATTTCGATTAACACTTTTAAACTTATTCTTCTTAGTTTGAATTATCTTTGCACTCAAGCAACACGAGGGCTATTGGAGACTGGCGTCTTAATTTAGAACCGCAGTCTAGTAAGGTGTACTTCATAATAGTCCATATTTTTCCCTAGGTGTTTTGGTAAACATTCAATTGCCATCATAATACAGGGTGTCCAGAAAAGGACTCCCTGTTTTCAAAAATTAATAAAAAAGAAATGGATAGAGATATTAACACAATTCTTGCAGAAAACGAATGAGTCATGTCTGGAATTTGATATGGAATATTTTATTATGTTAGTTATGTTTATTACGTTATTATGTTATTACACTTTATTATGATCAATTTAACCGACAGATGGCGCGGCAATACCGTGTTGGCTGTATGAAAGAACTAGGCATGCGTATATACCGAAAAGAAGGACACGTGTTCAGAAATGTTCAGTAGCTTTCTGTTCAGGGAAATCAGCAATAGTTATTGCGTGGAATCCAACACATGGTATTGCCGCGCTATCTGTCGGTTAAATTGAACATAATAAAGTTTAATAACATATAATAACGTAATAAACATAACTAACATAATAAAGTGTTCCATATCAAATTCCAGACATGACTCATTCGTTTTCTGCAAGAATTGTGTTAATATCTCTATCCATTTCTTTTTTATTAATTTTTGAAAACAGGGAGTCCTTTTCTGGACACCCTGTATTTCCATCCTTAATCTATTTCAAAAGGTGATAAAATTGGTGATAACTTTCAAATAGGATATTTTTATGGAGAAAATATTGCAGAGTAACAGCGTACTATTTCCGATTACAACGCGAGCCTAACGGCCACAAAGTAACATGTAAATTGTAAAACCTTTGTTTTTTTAACTTATCTAACAAAGGAGCGGATTTCAGAGTATGTTATAGCAACCAGTTTCATAGTGCTTTTTTAAAGTCCTTCAAAGCTTTTACATTTGTTTAGAAATTCAACTTGTTCAACTTAAATCCTCAACAAATTTGCGGTGTTAATGTATCTCCAAAAATAATTATTCTGGATTTTAATTCTGTACATTAATACTACGCATACTAAATTATATATATATATATATATATATATATATATATATATATATATATATATATATATATATATATATATATATATATATATATATATATATATATATATATATATATATATATATATATATATATATATATATATATATACATATATACATATATACATATACACATATACACATATACACATATACCCATATACCATATACCCATATACACATATACACTATACACATATACACATATAACATATACAATATATACTATACACATATATACATATAATATATACATATATATATATATATATATATATATATATATATATATATATATATATATATATATATATATATATATATATATATATATATATATATATGATATAAAGGATACGCAAAATATTCTTTACAAATATTTAACTGAAAAGCAGTCGGGTATGAGATGCTGTTTTGTCAAACAATCACAGAGAAATCACGCCAATCTCAGAGCGTTGTTCTTTGCTTCTCAGTATTCAATAACTCTTTTACAGCTATTTATCACTTTGTTGACAAGCGTCACATACTCGAAGCCTCTATCTTAGTTTGACAAACACATTACTGACATTGTTGTTCAAAAGAGATTTACATAATGGAATAGATTATATCGAAATCTATATTTCTAATGAACAATATTGGTTGTTATGAGCAACACTAAATGAAAGTTACTAATAATTGTTATTTAATTACTTCAAATAGACTTCCATTAAAATTTTGTTTTGACAAATCCACTAAAGAGATGTGCTTAAGAGGCTTTGGCACTATAGACCTCGTGTTTGTTCCGCCCATTATTTTAAGTAATAAAATAATAACCTTCTTTGACAAGAATAAAACAAATTTCCATTTTAAAAAGAATTAGACAAGTGATCCACCAACAATAGGATGGCACAATTAGGCTTATCCTATACCTGAATAAAAAAAATACTATTTAATTATAAAATATCAAATGTTATTTTATTAGGGTTTTGTCTATAATATAATTGAATCAATTTTTTCAGAAACCACATAAGTCTACGTTCCATAGTTTTCGAGAAATTGAAAAAAACTGTTTTCACAGCAACCTTACTTTAAAACTACTAAACAGAAAATGTAAAATCAATCTTTTGAGTAGGATGCTTTATTACAACTTGAAAAGGTATAAAATAAGCGGTATTAAATATTTAAAATTAATTTTAAAGTTGCTGGACTTATGGGGCTTCAGAAAAAAAAAATTGTATTTCAAGTACCAAGAAAAATAATACTAACTCAGATTTTGTAGCTAAAATTATGTTTATTCAACTCAACAATTTTAGGCTAAAAGAAAGCAAAAAAATCAGAACAATCGTGTACAATATTGGACTTATGGGGCTTCTGAAAAAAATTATCTGTGTCTCGTGCCCTTTTACAGCAATTCGACAAGGTGTGTGACTTATAGGGTTTCTATTGTCGACTATTGTACGCTATTGTCGACTGCTTCCCCATGGCAATATATACTGGATTAACATGATTTTTTCACCGAATTTGTGTTTCCATAGAAGGAATTGATTAAGATCAAAAACTCAATTTTGATAAAATTGTGACTCATGGGGTTTCTGAAAAAATTGATTCAATTGGCAGCTTGCCTTGGTCTTACTTAAATAACAAGGGTAACACAGTTTTTCTGTATGCCTTAACTTAAATAATAGTAATGTTTTAATCTGAGCATTTTCAGTTCACACCTTATTAGAGCTACATTGGGTTCAGAAAAATATTTTGCCAAATTATATAGTACTAATTGTTTTGCTTATATTAACAACTTGTCAATTTATAAGAGAATTTTTTTACTTAATTCTAATTTAAACTGATAGTTGCTTCTAATTAGTTTTTAGCTTTTTTGTAGTTTTTTTTTCTTTTATAAACAATATTTTAATTTATGAATTCAATTCCAAACATAAAATATTATCAATTTTCTGCTTAAAGTTTTGAATATAGGTTCTCACATCTCGTATATTAAAGGTGGCCCTGAATTTTACACCTATATCACTCAAACTCTCAATTACATTTGTGTCAAACTTAAGCAGCAAAACAGTATGCTCTCTTTATATTTAAGTTACGCGGTTTGAAGATATATCTTTGTGTGCGTAAATGATAAATTATCAACTTTGCCAGCTTTAGAATAATTTATCATCGGTAATTTACAAATATTTATGGTATTATTTAGGGATAGTTTAATGTATTTTCCCTAAGGAAAATTAATGTCAAGTTTGTTATTCATATCTTTGACAAACACCTCTGTCGTTAACAAATAATCTTATAATTAACTCTAATATCCATGCAAGATTTTTTTTATCGTCTTTATAATATTAATAACTGTTTTGAAGGTATTATTTGACGCCTTTGTAAGTTAGTTGAGGCGTTATGCCGAAGATGTTACCTTCTTCGGTTCTGAGAGTAATATAAATTATTCAATAAACAAAGGAATATTTTGAAAGTGTTTAATTTGTGTAAACTTGTATCAAGTTATACCAATAACTCAATAAAAAATATTTTCATTTTACCTAAAACAAAATCTTTATATAAAGCTATTACTCATTTACTGGTGTTTTATTACAAAAAAAATACAGCTTTTTTATCTTCAGACTAGTTAGCTTGGAAAAATAAACAAATTCACTTTCATTCACTGAAATATAAACAAGTAGGTTTGTAACAGAATCTGTCAGTTAACCCGCTTCCACACAACAGTTGTGTTTAACAGGTAAAAAGGCGACAAACACAGCATTAATATTCTATATTAAACATATACATGCTAAATTTGGCTAGTTTCATTTATTTTATTTCGAAAATTCAAAAATTATTACTTATCGTTTGCAAAAATTAATTTATATTTCAAAGAATAAATATGTAATATTCCTCGCTTTTAAATAGAATGAAAACATTTCATATCAACGTACAAAGAATCTCGTAGTGAAATATATTTGACATCATTTCAAACTGATCGATGTCGCAAAATTAAATTCATTTTAATTTATTGTCTAAAAGAATTAAAGTTTCTCGAGCGATTGTTGCGAATGGCAATGGTGATTTAATTCTAATAAAAATGGCTGCCTATGCTTTTTAAATGAGCATTAAATTTTGCAGTTTTTTAAATAATTGAAGTACTTCGAATTCGAATTATTTTCTGAAATTTTCAATGTATTCTAATTTTGATGCGCTGAATTTTTTTACGTATCACACTTGTCCGTAGCATTTGTAGTTTGGGCTATGAAAGTGGGTGACGGACAGACAGACAGGTGGACTGAACGATTAAAATACCTTCCACTTTTTACGTTATAAACGTAGTGTGGAAGCTAAAATCGAAAGCCATAAATTTTTTATGGCAAATTGCATACTTCACTTAAATTGCATAACAAGTTTTACAAATTTTAAAACTACAATTTTATTTTTAGTAAGATTTCTTTTATTGAAGTCTATTCTGTGGTAGATGCTATTAGAGAACCATGTGAGGTGGAAAATAGTCCCAATTATCCTGCAAAGGAAAAAGTTCGAGATCTTTTTTTTATACATTTTGCTGCAATGCGATTTGAAGTGTCATACTCTTCAAAGCTATCATGATGGTTTTTCGGTTGATTTACTATTATAAAGTTTGGTTTTTGCGTGTTTTTGATATAATAGAATCTAAATACCTATTTTTTAAAAAAAAACTCATTGAAGTTAATGTTATTTCAATGATATCTATCTACTAGATAATATTTTCATTTAGTAATAAAACAGAATTTTAAGCGTTAAACTTCAAGAATTGTGTGATTATTTGTTTATTATGACACTTAAGTAAAAATATTTTTTCTATCACTACAGTCAACATAGAATATGTATTAAAATATTTATTTTTTTCCGTCATTGTATTATAGTTTATTGTTTTTAGTAATAGTATGGAACTTATGTGGAATTAACGGGGTCGGATGGGTGTTTCGGTCAAAAATGTTGATTTTCTGTTTTTCCTTTTTTTATTTTGCTTATCTTGAGTTTTAGTTTAAGACCTAGATTATCGATTTCTGTTTAGTAGTTTTCGTTTTATAAGCATTTTTGAGAAACTCTTAATATCAGTTCTTACCTATACCTTACTTTTCTTTTGCGTTTCCTGGAATATAAGGTTTTTCAACAGTTAGGAACATTTTTCTCAGGAACTATAAAAGATATCAACATATTTTGTTTTGTTATTTCTTCCCCATTAATAGATCTTTGATTTAAACTGAGGAAATTTATATATCTCTGCTCAAAAATATATATATATAACTTTAAATCTGATTTTTTTGTGTTTTTCAATACAAATTTTTAAAAAAATCACTGTAAATATATTTTTTAATATTTTGAAATGACCTGTCCAATAAGTACCCCGATTTTCCGTGTCCAATAATTACCCCGGGTCAACCTACAATTTTTAAGTTTATCGAATTTTTAACTAAGTTTTGCTTTTAACAAATTTTTATTATTAGTTTGAACTCAATATTAAAATGAATGCTATACTTGCAATTTGCGTTAGTTTGACTGAGCGCTTGTAATGCTGTCGATATTTTACTTTATATACGCACTTCAAAATCTAAAAGTATATCCAGTAATCTCTCTTTTCTTTTAAAAGTCTTACATATTAAATTGTAGCTGGAGTGAAATGTCAATTTATATTGTATTTAAGTAAATAGTTAGCCCATATTAAAAAAATTAAACTTATTTAACTAGTTATAATAAAACTTTCACTTTTTTGCATTATTTCGAAATATGCTTTTTTAAAAGTATGTTGTACATTATGTCAATGTGAAACATGTTGTACATGAATATCATTATACATTTAATACAGATTGTGGGAAAAAATTCACATCATTTTAAAAATTAGTCTTTAATATTTTATGCAGTTAATATTAAGCTTAAAAAGTGTATTAGATTTTCCAAGTGTTTTCTTTCAATCCTAATATTGAATTTAAGAAGCTAAAAATATTTTATATCAAAAGAATAATTAAAAATATTAAACAAATTGAGTAATGAAAATATTTGTGAAAAACATCTTACGAAAGACTTCGAAGGTGTAATTAATTTTTTTGGGGGAAATATTAATACTTTATGTTTAAAAATTTAAATCAAGTGTGGTCAGATTTTGCCTTATACAAAACTTTTTTATTGACCAAAACAAGAAAATTATTTAGTTTCGATGATAAATAGATTTTTTATTAACTTTGAGCTAATTAGTATTTCAAAACTTTTACTCCTGCAAAATAAACCTTTGGTGATTCATTTTTCGATACTTGTTCATTGTCTTTTTTATATGTTGGGTAAGAAACGTATTTTTCTTATAAATATTTAATTTAATATTTAATAAAGACGTTCGGGTTTTTTACGAATTCTTTTGAGAACAAATTATAAATCTACTTTAAGGAATGCAATTAATTTTTCAAAAATATAACTCGAACCTTACACACAAATAAAATTTCCAATGACAGATTAAGGTTTAGGATTATTTTGAAAATTAAATTAATTTAAGGTAATTTATATGTTAAAAAAATAAGAGTCTTTTTAAAGTTCTTTAAGGACCACTCGGACGGGTTAACCGGCCTATACGTCATCCAAAGGAAACAAGGTCTATATTTTCGAGTTGCGTTCGAAGATTTTGCCTACAACAAACAGTACAAAACGAGTCTATTTTGAGTTTTCGTTGTGAACGTGTCCGGTTGTTGATGTGAAACGATCAAAACCCATGACAGTTATAAGTGTTAAAATATGTTTATGATAGATTTTTTTTTGTTTTGTGCTATTCTCTAAGGCTTAAATCAGGCTAACTACCACACCTTCAGTTCAGCAATGTTGTTAGAATGTTATATTTCAACCAGAAAAAAAAAAGAATAGTTGCATTTTTATAAGGTACTAATTTTTGTAATTGGTTCCTCTACAGGAAAAAAAATCTTTTAAAAAGTTAAGTAAACATTTTTTAAAGCAAAAAAAAATATCGCTTATAAACTAATCGATTTGCCAATCTAAATTCCATATGATATTTCAACCCCATAAACACCACGGGGACTCAAATGCGCGTTTTCAGTACATGCGCACTCTTCTCGAAGCAAGGGAAAAGTTGTTTTAAGCTTCAAAGTACCAATAAACTTCAATTTATCTATTAAATATCTAATTTTGTTGTTTAAGAATTGTAATGTTCTTTTAACTTTGTTAAAAATATGAACCGTTCGAAACCTTCGGATAGTTCAATGTATTTGCTGCAAAAAAGGTACCCTTTAGCGTCCTTGTTACGGGGGGTCGGATGGGCGTTTCGGTCAAAAATGTCGATTTTCTATTTTTCTTTTATTTTTAATCTGCACATCTATAGCTTTAATTTAAGACCTTTTTAATTAAGAAGATTATCGATTTTTGTTTGGTAGTTTTCTTTTTATAAGTATTTTTCAGAAACTATGTATATCAGTTCTTATTTAAACCTTAATTTTCTTTTGCGTTTCCTGATATATAAGGTTTTTCAACAGTTAGGAAAAATTTTCTCGGGAAGTATAAAATATATCAACATGTTTTGTTTTATTATTTCTTCCCCATTAATAGCTCTTTGATTTAAACTGAGGAATTTTAAATATCTCTGCTCAAAAATATTTTATATTGCTTTAAATCGGATTTTTTTTAATACATATTTTAAAAAAACTGTAAAAGTATTTTTTATACTGTGAAATGTCCTCAGTTTAAATCAAAGAGCTATATGTAAAGAACAAACTGTAAAAAATTTCATAATGATATCTCATATAGTTCCTGAGAAAAATGTTCCTAATGTTAGGTAAATTGACATGGGCGAGATAGAACAATCCGACTCCCCTTAAACAAAACGAATAGGTCTTGATACAAATTATCAGTTTAATAAAAATACATCCATTTGATTTTAAAATGGAGTGATTTTTTTCATATAACTTACTAAATAAAAGTTGTAAGAGAAACGTTCTTCGACTTTTATAAAACGGATTTGATGCAGTTTAAAGAAAAAATCGGAGCACGTCTTGTTACCTTTCTCCTCATTTCCTTTAATTTCGTATACTTCATTTTGCTTTCACTTAGAAAATATTTTTGTCTTACAAAAATATAAGAACTTACTTTATGGGTACTGTAAAAACTTTCTAATGTATATTGCATTTAATTATTTATGACATAGACATTTTTAGATTTACATACGTAAACTTTTATTAAATTGAATAAAATTCCTACAATATTTGTGAGAAAAAATACTTAATTTGTCTAACTATTAAACATTATCAAATATGAACATGAAGACAGGGAAAAATCAAGGAATTCTATAGTTGTTTCGTAAGTAATAAATTTTACTTAAAGAAAATAGTTTTTTTATTCAGCGTTTCAATTTAAGAATTTAAATTAGGTTGCGAATTTATTATTTTTTTAATGTGGTAAGCATTAAAACATTTTTATACTATTTGTACACTTTGATAAATAACCTCTTTTTTATTATTTTCTTATGGATAAAACAAAAAACATAATAAAATGAGGATTATAAAGTGTAATTTGTAACAAATAAAATAAAATTATTTAAAATATATGTCTAGGGAATATATAGAAATATTAAATTTTGTATATTTAGTATACTTTTTTTTAAATTGTTTTTCGTTATGTAATACCAGAATCTAAATATATTTTTACATTATAGTGCAATATTTCAGAAAAGTATTAATACTTTTCAAGAAATAAAAAATATTTCAGTATAATATCCCTTTAATAGTAGATTTGTAAATATTTTAACTACTTTAAATTTTATATAAATGTATTACAAAGGTTCAAAATACATCGATTTGAGAATAACATCAAATTTGGAGGTTAATATAATTGACTTTATTATAATAAAATTATCTCTAAGCTTACTTTTCCAAACTTCTTCAAGAAACGGAACTTAGCTTTTTGAGAACCGGGAAATTGAATGGCTCAATCACACACACAAGGAAACTTTGTATCGAAAGTTACATTTAATACAGTTTTTATAGAAAGAATTCAATTTATAGAAAGTTACAAACTATTCTATAAATATCAAGTTTCAAGGATAAAAAAAGTGTTACAAATAGCTCGTAAGTTTATTATGACTAGATATATTATTTTCTATGTTGGTTACTGTAAACATAAAGATAACGTTGATGTGTGTTTTTTTTTAAATTTTAGATATAAAACTCTAACATTTGACAGTCCATTAATCCTTTGTCATTATCATTTGTCACATTAGGCAATCATTTCTTTTCAAGACTACGTTGTTTTTGAATCAATTGAAGTTTCTGAAATATTTAGCAAACGTTTTTCCACACTAACTTGTATACACCTCATCACAGTGCAATATTAGACTACACCATTTGATTCTACCATTTTTAGTGTTTTTCATTATTAAAAGTAGCGTTCTTACCAACATAGCAGCCATTTCGGATAAGTATGTAAGCATAACTGCCGTCAGCAGGTAAACTGCGGTATCTTGCCTAATCACTTGGACCATTGTTTCAAGCACTCGATAACTCTAACCTATAAGAAAGCATACAGAAAAGACTAATTATTTCAGAAAAAAAATAGTTCAAGTCATTATTGAACGTACAGCCCACGACAGATAAGACTTCAACTCATAACTTCCCTCGTATTAACCGCCAAATAAGCCCTAAAAGCTTGAAAGAATTAAATACTAAAAAAGGAATGAAAATGCTAAAAGATTATTTACACTCCATTAAATTCGTTAAAATATACTTAAACTAACATATAGAGTCTATAAACAATAATAAGGATAAATGTCTTTCCATATTACGATGTATTTGCTGTCCACAGAAAAAACTAATTTTCTTAGTTGAATGAATGTTTTTAGAGGATTAAACTACGAAACAGTTTTATTCGAAAGCGAGAGAAATTTCGTGAAATTTGAAAATCCATTTCAAAGAAAGTATAGAGAGTAAGTTGAATTAAAAAAGAATATAAAGTGAAAAAACAATATACTTAAATACGGAAAACACTTAGCAATATATTTCATGGTAATTTAGCCAAAAGGAGATGAAAATCAAAGAAGAATTGGTATAAGACGTGAATTATTCCACTCTTTGCTTAAATTTCGTCTCTTTGCGTTGGTAAACTTTCAAAATTCTAGTCTGTGACAAGAGTTAAAAATATTCGTTCAACAAAGAGATTCTTTCACGAAATTACTTTTTTCAAAAACCCTATAATTCACAATTTTATCAAAATTGAGTTTTTGATGTTTATAAATTCATACTATGTAAAACACACATTCTGTGAAGAAATCCTGTTATTCCAGTGGTTTGCATGGGAAGCAGGAATATAGCGTTTCGGTTAGAAACCCTATAAGTCACGGACCTTGTCAAATTGCTACACGCGAAATACAGATTATTGTTGGATTTTTTTTATCAGAAACAGTAAAATTCCAGCAACTTTAAAAGTAATTTTAAGTATTAACTAATACTTTTTATACTCTTTCAAGTTGTAATAAAGCATCCCGCTCAAAAGATGGTCGTTACATTTTTTTGTTCAGTAATTTCGATGTAAGGTTGCTGTTAAAACAGTTTTAATTTCTCGAAAACTATGGTTCGTGGACTAATGGTTTTTAAATGTATTTAAATATTGAAATCTATTCCACTGGCATTTGAATTAAGGTGTTTTATAAATATAGTAACCTCTTATAATTTTTATCACATAAAACATTTTATGTTTTTTTTTCTTACAGTGAAATACAATTATATCAAAGCGTCTTTTAATCATCTCTGGTTATAATCTGGTTCGTAAATCTAGTTAATAATTCTGAATTTCTATTATATTTAGGAATTTGTTTTACGTCGGCATACTATTTTTCTTTTCATACATAATTTATCAATACTATGCTTATTGATATGATTATTATAAAAAATAAAAAATAGAACGATCAAAATAAAGATCAACCAATCATAAAAACTTTAATACGATAAAAAGTTACATTTAATTACCCAACTCCAGAACTATCACGTTAAAATAAAAATAAAAAGCATGACCCATACCATTCAACTCGTGCGTAAAACTATGATGGCTTGAGGAAATTAAGCGTTTCCCTTTTTTCCCCTGACTTTTCTGATTGCTGGGAATCGGACGATACATTCCTTTAGAGCCTTGTTTTTAGAGAGCATGAGGCTTCCACAAATAGTTTTCGATATTTCTTTTGAGGGGCCGTGGGTCCTTAATACTACCTCGCCGGATTCGACTCACGTAAACATAGCATTTTGGCGCTCACTGCGAGTGCCTCAAGAATACTGATGACTTAGCTTTTTCTTTCTGCCACTGATATTATTTACGACTTTTACGGAATCGTAGGTTTGTCCAACCGGAAATTCTTCGGTGGTCATGGGGTAAGGAATTCGTTTGAAAGGTTTGTCAAAGCTCTTACTGACACTCAACTATGCATTGGCCAAATTGGTTTTGAAAACTGAAGCGGATACCTTACAAGACATAAAAAATGAATCTTGAAGTCTCATGGTCTCCGTTACATACAACCATCAAGTTTTCTTTATTTAAAATCGATTTAATTGCGTCTGCATGAGTCAAAAACAAATTGAAGAAACCACATAGTTGAGGTTTTGTCAAAAAACTGCATTGAATTCCGGAGACATACAAGTGAATAACACTCGTCCTTTCTCTCCCTAGAAATGCATGTCCCAAATACAATTCCGAACACTTTTCAATATTACGTTTTCAGAGGATGCTGGTGCTGAAGTTCGATAAAGGTGCTTCACACGCTTCAAGTTAAAAGGTGTTTTGTTGGGATAGGGGTTTTGTAGCCCGAGGTTGTTTTAATTTTTGTAAAAAAATTATTTGAACTGCTGTCAAAAATACTTTCCTTTTATCAGTATCTTGGTAGTAAAATGGCCGATGTAATATGTTGTAAGAATGGTTACTGACCATTTTTATACTAAGTAACATGTTTAGTTTTGTCACCATTTTTTTACCGAAGATTATTTTGAAACATTTTTTTTATTTCTAGTTTTATTTGTTTATCTATTGAATGCTTTCTTTTTCAGGAAAATACCTAACGATGGAGATTCTTAACACTTTTTTTTTAAAAGCAAAAGCAGATTTTTGAAGTTCGGTCAAATAGGTT
Organism: Oedothorax gibbosus; assembly: GCA_019343175.1. Classification (NCBI taxonomy): domain Eukaryota; kingdom Metazoa; phylum Arthropoda; class Arachnida; order Araneae; family Linyphiidae; genus Oedothorax; species Oedothorax gibbosus. Next base: position 4,532,125 of record CM033282.1, on the reverse strand, counting down.
TGGAAAATAATCATAAAAATTCAAATCTCAATAACTGCACAACTTCCTATACCAAGTTGTTTTCTTTTATTTAACACGTTTCTTAGGTATTTTTCAAGACAAGAAATACTCAAAAAAATGTAATCATTACAAAAAAGGAATTTTATATTTTAGGTTAAAAGAACGAATTCAGAATTTTAGAGACGTAATGCTACCCAAAATTAAGGTTAGTTGTTTGAAAAGAAAACCTCTGAAACACATATATCCCGAAATATCATGGGTTTTTTTCAGTAAAAATTTTTGATGACCAAATAGGTTGGAAAATCTATTCTTTTTATTTTTAATATCTTGTGAATGATGTAAGCGTAATAAACTCGATTATCTCACATATAGCAATGAACCCCGTGTCTTTTTAGCTTTCAAATCGCATTACATACATGCCCTCCAATGGCCGAGGTGGATAAACGACAATCCCCTCACCGAGAAGGTTCTTGGCTCTGTCCTAGGCATTTTATAGACATATGCTGGAGAAAAAATACCACTGGGGTGCCTGAATACACTGCGATATACGTGCTAGTTAAATCTGTGGAGTCAAAAGTCCTGAAGGCGTTAGCGTACGATGTCGCTTGAAGCTCCATTAAATGCCCTCTCAGGTGTCGACCTCGTCACTTGACTAGGGTTCTAAATTGCGAGGCATGTATTGGCTGTTTGACAAAATATAAGGGAAAATATAAACGATTATATGACTGGTATAAGGGCACTCCTGTACCCAGTAAACCGGCTACTAAACCCAAAATATGGAGAAAAAAAATGGTGATTTTGCAATGTGAACTTTATGGGAGAAGTGTCCTTTTTCTACATTCATATGATATTTAGAAGTTTCAAAACGGAAAAACTGGTGTAGAATAGTGTTTTAAATTAAACTATTAAAAAATAAGCATATGAGCAAACGGGTAAAAGGATATTTTATGTATATTGATAGGAATATCTGATGCACTATTAATTTAGCTAAACAAATTTTGGAGAAAATTAAACATGGCATCAAAATAAGATCCACTGTTTTCAAAACTTAAAAAATACTGCAATTAAACACCAAATCTTACAAATATCAATAGAGACATGAATAGTTAATATTTTCAGCATTTCAAGAAACATTCCTTTAATATTCCATTGTTTAAATTAATTTATTTTCAAAAAAATAAGAATACTATCGGTTGTAATATATCTTCAAAAATTCAATTTAATTTCGAAATATTTCATCGTTATGTGTATCAAACAAAGATACATATATCTTAAATTAACTCAATAGACCAGAGCAGCGGAAAAACCCACATGTCCTAAAACCATTTAGATTATTTATCAAAGACCCAAAGTATGTGGTAGAACGTGACAAATAAAACGCTAACGCTAAAAACCAAAAAACAATTTGTATTGTTAGTTTGACAAATGCGTAACTCGCATTTTCCCAATAAATAGTCATTTCTGCTCCATAGTAGGAAATTGCGGGATGAATAATAACTTAAAAGGTACAACATGTAACGATAATTGTATTAAAACCCTTTCAAATTAACAAACTTTGTTTATTAAATGTATAATAAAATACTTGGAAACAATTTGCCATTTTTCCATCTCTATACGCGCTCCTTCAATTATAATTAAGGATGAGTATTTGGGGGATGGGTGAGGTAAGGTATTTGTCTTAATGGCAGGTTCTGTCATCACGCTTATCATCCTATTGGCGAATAGAGAATTGAAGAAGGTGTGATTAAAAAAACAATGTCGTTCATGGAACTGGTGGATGTTAAATCTCCTTTATAGTTTTAGAGACGTACAAGGCTGATGCCATCGGTTTTATATTCCAATGCTGTTTAAAAAACAATGCGCTGTAAAACCACTCAAAACACACAATCAAGAAAACAACACATTAAAATCATTCTGTTTCAACAGCCAGAGCAAGTTAAATATGTTAATGATCCAAAGCCTTATTTCGTTTTCAGTTGTAAGCTCAGTAGTCGCAGTAATGGATAATCGGAACTGCCACGCCTACACTGGCGTCACAGCTTAATCAAACGTTGTCATATATCCCACAAACAAACCGGTAGCAAATTTGTCTAATTGAGGACAGCCACGCCCATGGTGATGTCACAGCTACGTCAAACATTGTCTTCCATCCCGCAAACAAACTCGAATCGCCCATTGACATCCGGGCTCGAAATACCAATGCCAATATCGGATCCGTTAAATCTATACAAGAAGAATCTGAACACTTAACCAAACACATTTTCAACAAAAATATTCAAGTATTTGTTACAATTTTACCAAGCCAAATCAACGAAATACAAAGCAAAGAACGAAAAAGCAAACAACAACCTAAACCAAAAAGCTCTTTCCCCAACCCACTTGTATTTTAAATCCGAGTAAAACAAAACAATCCGCAATTTCTCGTGGGAACAATAATTTACTTAAAGCAGACACTTCGCGTTTAACCGTATACACTGCTTCCCTTTTATAACTCTTTCGTCTTCATTAGCTTTGCTTTGGAAGGCAATCGCTAGGTAATTGGATAGAGAGGCTGGGGGAAAAAACACATCTTTAATGTTTCTTTTAGTTCTTAAAATACTCAGTTTCAAGATTGAATTCTGACAGCAATAAAAATTAGTTTTCGTTTCATTAAATTCAAATTTAGATTATTACTTAATTAATTCCTTTTATTTTTGTTTCGCAACATGCAATACGTTTCTTTTAACATGTTTTGTGTGTTGAATAACATTTTGCAAAATAGTTTAATAATCAAAAATCATGTTTAACCCTGATATGTCAGAACTTTATTTTTCTTGAGGATAAAAGCTACATAACTGGATCGAGACATCGAAAACAATATTTATGTTTGATTTAGTTTCAATATTGAATCCAAACTATGATGGAATTTTTATCCGTTTCATTAGGTTTAAGTGTGTCATTCTTCAAAAAAGTTCAGATTTCTGTCCTGGCACCATTTTTAGAAAAGAGTTACAATTATCTATAATTTTTTTCTGGATTATGACTATTTACAGCTTAGAAAATGTACTCATATCATTTACAATTGTCTAATAATATTATTTGAGGGTCAAATATTAACTAAGCCATGAAAATCCTCAGTTCCGTGTCGTGTCCTGGCTCAAATTTTTAAAAGAACTTTGTTAAAGATGATTGAATTAAAAACTTAATATTTTTAACTATTTTTTTCTTTTTAAATGAATTATTTACTAAATGAAAAGTTAGTTTTATTTAATTAACTAATTTGTACATATATAATTTTAAATTTCAAAAGTGTTTGTCCCTGATAAAATTCTCACCTCCGTTACTATAATATTTAGTTTTAAAAAACTGTATAGAGAGAAGTATTTGTCATTAGTCTGGTTTTTAACTAAAGAAACGACATCTCTATGTGAGTTATTGAGTAAAAAAATTCATATTAATTAGTATTGAGTTCATTTTGGTTGAATAATGCAATTTAATCAAAATATGTTGTTTTTTTTTTTTTGGAATTCTCACCTCCGTTACCGCTGGTGAAAAAAAATTATGCATTATTTTATAAATTTTACCTTGGAATACAAAGAAAGTAGCAACATTTTCATTATGCAAGAGTTTCATTTATATCAATTTAAAATTTGGCAAGTAATGTACTAATATATGAAAGATTCTCACCTCCTTTATCCACACGGAGGTGAGAGCTAATTAAGTTGCATCCAAATATATTTCTAAGTTATTAATATAATTATAGTCTGCTACTTTTATTTATCTATTGCTTTGTTAATTATCTATCACTTGAATTTGATGTAACTCTTTAAGACCGAGCTATCACGATCGTGCGGGTATAAAAGAGAATGTTCAAGCTTTTAAAAAATATCGATACCGAAGCAGCTGACCTGTACCATTCGTTATTTGTATAAAAAAAATGACTTTGTTTTTAAAGAGTTTCTGACATTCATCCTGTTTCAAGCATTTTTTCGATTAAACTCTAAAATTTAGTCTCATAAACTTAAATCAGCGCCATCTGTTCGCCGCTATCTTAAAGGGTTATATTATTTGATTCATTTAAATTATTTTATTTTGTTTTAATGTTGAATCTAATATGTAAGAAAGATATCTTTATCTCTTTGATACACAAGAGCTTGAAAAATATCAAATCCTCTGTAAATTGATCCTCTTATATTAATTATAATTTTTGTGCGAAAACTTAAACACATTTTCTTTATCAATTCAAATATTAACAGTTTTAGTAAAATATACATGCTTATTGTAGGTATTTAATTATTTAGTCTCCAATCTGTTACTGAAGTCTCACCTTCGTTACCAGTGATTTTGTATAAAATAATTTTTAATTAGAGTTGTTATATAATAATGTTATGTAACAACTCTGAGGAATACATCTTACATAAGTAAGTAATGAGGCTGGTTATTAAGTTATAACTTTGGACAGACACCCCTTTTATTGGAGTTTATGGGTATTCCTCAAGGAAGGGGCAGATTTCACATATTTCTTTGAAATTTAAAAACGATTCAATTGTCCTAATTTTTTCCCCTGAGAAGTATAATCAATTAAAAAACTTTAGTAAAGATGTGGTCTTGTTTAATTCTTTTTATTTTTTGAAATTTTGCATGGAAGCAATGTGGTTACAATGAGCTTTTTCACTGTCAACGAATCCACCAGAAAACCACATTTAGTCTAGGCAACAAAGAGTTATAGAGTTAAATGTTTGGAACACAATTTTTGACTTCGTAACTTTGTTTGGACTAGTTAGGAGGTAAACAACTCAAAAGTCCTCGCCCTAACCCCTGACCCGAAGGGGGTAGGGGGGGGGTCGAAAGTCCCACTTTTCGTTTTTTTTTTTGCTTATATCTCGAAAACTATGGGTCCTACCGTTATACTTGCAATACACAAAATGAAATCTAGTTAAATTTGCTACAAGTTTCACCCCTAAGTGTTTTAATATCTTGTATAGTTCTCGAGATTCCGCTCTGGAAAGTCTGTAATTTTGGAGAAGTTTAAATTATAGCTGGATGCTGTGTTTAGTGAAATTTATTCTAATGTTTATAAATATTATGTAGAAACGGTTGTAGATGACACTTACTGTTACGAACCTAGTTGTTTCCCGATAAGAACTTCAGTAAGTATTTAAGTAACAGAAAAGTAGGCTATTTTAGTTCTTTTCGAACTTCTTGTTTTTCACAATATCCTCTTTTTTGACCGGATAACTCTTCAATGATGCTCCGAAAAACTAAAAGTTGACCCTAGAGTGGTAGAGAATTCAATTATTTTCAGGAATGTATCTTACTTTATTATTTTATCTATATTCCTTCAAATTTTAAAGCAGTTTCAGTATTGAGCGAAGAGGGACTGTCAGTCCCATAGAGCTAATGCATTAGTTTTGAAATCACAACTTTTGCAAAAGAATTACTTTGCCATGTTATCCCATTTTCACCAGGTATGGGAATCATCATAATATCAATTTTAAAAAAATTGAAAAGAAAATAACATCGGGTTATTTAATTATTAATTGATAAAGTTTTAAAATAGTGTCGCCTTCTGCTGTGTATTTTTAGCCTTTTAAAACTTCAAAAATATATAATTAAATAACTAGATAACATTTTCGTTTCAACTTTGTTTCATTTCGATGTTATGTTGATTCCCGTGTCTGGGGAAACAGGGCTCGCATGGCAAAGCAATACTTCTCTGCGGTAGTTGTGATTCCAAAATTAATGCATTAGCTCTATCGGAATGACAATCCCTTTTATGTACATTTATTCTGTACTGAACGTCTAAATATGCCAGATGCTCATTTTGTAGGCACGCTGTTACTTTAATATTTTATCTATTTTATTCAATGGACCCCCGAAGGGAAACGGTCAGATGATCCTCCTGTTCTACTTCATCTTCGGAGTCAATTTGAGGGACCCTATTGAGGCAGTTCGAATGGTAATTTTGGCATGCTGGGGACCCTTTTGTACCTGATATGTGGTTAAGGAAGGGTCTGAAAAGACAGCTGCTGCTTTCTAAACCTCTGGCGACTTCATATACAACTTCGCAAATGCGACCGTGCTTTTTCGAAATGCGGAAGATGTTGTGTCGCATCCAGTAAATGCGTGCAAAAATAGCACGTCCTTTAAACCCAGTTGATGAAGCTTTTGGAACGAGAATAAAAAATCCTTTCCACGTCCAGGCTTTATGAAAGTAATGTCCTTATGCGTATCAGCTTTAGCTATCAAGATGACTAGAGGTCAATATCTTCACCCATAATGCCAACAGCTGTTGTTTTCGACATTTCCACAGCCGTATCCACATTTAGAACGTTCGCATCACTTTCTGCTTGAAGGATCCTGATCCAATTGTCCTCATAGACCGAGAGCCCAGGGCCCCCAGACCTAAGTCATTTTCTCATGGATGAAATGTATCGTATTAGGTTCGGTTTTCATTTACTTTTGGTGTATGCATACCCGCTAGAGTGGACCGACGGCAAATTTACAGGTATCGGGTACAAAAAGTAGCTAAATTATATGTTAACTTAAGTCCTTTTCTCAAGGCTGATTTTTATGTATGTTGAAAAAAATATTGTTAAAAGTTAATAATAAATTTGCCAGACACTTTCCATCGGCCGAAACTTTTCCCAGACGCTTTAAACGTCTTCATCAAGTTCAGACTTTGTCCCAGCATCTCGCGGCACGAGATGGCGCTACAATCGTCCTCGAACGACAAGAAGGGGAAGTTAAACAAAAAAAAAACTATGTAACACAACGGAGATCTGAAAATGCTGTAAGCTAAAGACAGCGTTATATTAACTAAGCAATAAAAACGAAGAAAGAATATCATTTCGATTTAATTACATTTAGCATTTAGAAAATAAATTAATAAAAAAGTTACCATAACTGTCTTTAGCTTACAACATTTTCACATCTCCAATACACACATAGTTCTTTTTTGTTTAACTTCCCCTGCTTGTCGTCCGAGGACGATTGTAGCGCCATCTCGTGCCGCGAGATGCTGGGACAAAGTCTGAACTTGATGAAGACATTTAAAGCGTCTGGGAAAAGTTTCAGCCGACGGAAAGTGTCTGGCAAATTTATTATTAACTTTTAACATTATTTTCAAAAACATACGTAAAAATCAGCCTTCAGAAAATGACTTAAGTTAACTTATAATTTAGCTACTTTTTGCACCTGATACCTGTAAATTGGCCGTCGGTCCACTCTAGCGGGTATGCATACACTAAAATTAATGAAAACCGAACATAGTCCGATACATTTCTTCCATGAGAAAATGACTTAGGTCTGGGGCCCTGGGCTCTCGCTCTATCAAGCTCCCTCAAGTTGACTCCGAAGATGAAGAAGAACAGGAGGATCATCTGGCCGTGTCCTTACGGGAGTCCGACGAACAAAATAGATAAAATATTAAAGTAACAGCGAGCCTACAAAATAAGTATATGTGTTATTAACACGTTCAGTACGAATAAGTGTACATAAAAGGGATTATCATTTCCATAGAGCTAATGCATTATATTTGGAATCACAACTTCCGCAGAAGTATTGCTTTGCCATGTTAGCCCTTTTCCCCAGGTACGGGAATCAACATAACATTGAAATGAAACAAAGTTGAAACGAAAATATTATCTAGTTATTTAATTATATATTTTTGAAGTTAAAATGTCAAAAATATACAGCAGATGGCGACACTATTTTAAAACTTTATCAATTAATATTTAAATAACCAGATGTTATTTTCTTTTCAATTGTGTTTTAAATTGGTATTATGATGATTCTCATACCTGGTGAAAATGGGATAACATGGCAAAGTAATTCTTTTGAAAAAATTGTGATTTCAAAACTAATGCATTAGCTCTATGGGACTGACAGTCCCTCTTCGCTCAAAACGGAAACTGCTTTAAAGTTTGAAGGAAAATTGATAAAACAGAAAAGTAAGATACATTATTGAAAATAATTAAATTCCCTACCACTCTAGAGTCAACATTTAGATTTTCGGAGTATCATTGAAGAGTTATCCGGTCAAAAAAAAGGAAAAATGTGAAGAAAAAAAATTGCAGACTTTCAAGAGCGGATATCTCCAAAACTATACAAGATATTAATACACTTGAGGGGTGAAACTTGTAGCAAATTTAATCAGCATTTTGTGTGTTACAAGCATATCGGTAGGATGCATAGTTTTCGAAATATAAGCAAAAAACTAAACAATCGCACCAACCCACCCTCCCCCCCTTCGGCTCAGGAGCTAGTGGCGGGGACTTTTTATATGTTCACCTCCTAACTAGTCCAAACAAAGTTACGAAGTCAAAAATTGCGTTCCAAACATTTCCCTCTTTACCCTTTTTTGACCCTTCGTTGCCTGGATTAATTGGTTCGACAAGAATGTGTTGCTTGGATATTGGCAAATTTTAGCATCAACTTCGCTTTTTTTTTAATTCCATTTGGCTACCTTATAATTGAATGCGAAATCAAAATATTATAAGCGAATGGTAGTACGTTTCTGTTAAATCGGATAATTGGAGTTTGGAAATAGAATTCGGTAAATTGGAGTTCGGATAATCGATGTTAGAATAACTGGAGTTCTTCTCTGTACTAAATAATTTTAATTAATTCTTATCTTTGTTGGTGTTTGGATTCAATTACTAAACTGGATATTTTCTGAAATAAATTAAATAAAAATAACAAATATCCTAGTTTATTTATAAATTCCGTTGCCTCAAGAAAAATAAAATACGTCGTTTATTTGTGGAAAATATTATATATTATGGTACAACTCTGAGGAGTACATCTTACATAAGTAAATAATGAGGCTTGTTCTTTATTTCAACAATAATTTTTAAAGCAAAAATGTTTTTTTTAGTTTAGTATGGCTAAATAGTTCGGTAAGTAAAAGTAATCAAGTTTCTTTTTTTCTGCTGTGATTTCGCAATGCTGTTTCATTTTTGTATTTCAACTAGAATTTTGTTTTTAATATATCAATTAAACATATAATTTTGATGTTAAACAACTATTTACCGTCTCTTGACAAACACTTTGGAGAAACTCTAGTGTCCATTTAGGTTAAACTTTTTAAAGATTTTTTTTTTTCAATTGAAAGAATGCGTTGAAAAAAATAACGTTAACAAAAAAAATTCTGTTACGTGGAACAATGTTGAAATCACACGTTCAAAAAACATTGACAAAAGTGAAAACTCGCACGTGGGATCAATGTTGGAAACACACGTTCGAACAACGTTGACAAAAGTGCTCACTTTGACGTGGAACCAATGTTGAACGCTTACATTTAAACAACATTTTACATGTTGGTGTTCAAGGTTGAAACCATAATTGAACAACATAGTTGTGTTGCTTGGGTCTATTCTGGTAGAATTTGATTTCCATAATAAAAATTTATTTTGTAGTTATTTCTAAAAACTCAAAGAATTTCCTAATTGTTTCTATTAAAATAAATACAAAATTATAAAACTGTCTTTTTATATAGAACACTTGAATTTTTAAATACTTAACTCAATTTTCAGTTTTTTTCTTTTAGGTTCAAACAACAAACAACTTAAACTTTCAGTTTATTATTCTTTTAATAAAATAAAAAGACAGTCGTAAGTCACTTGTTTTTTTATTTCTGAAGAGAAGGAAAATTATCTGCATTTTACGTCGAGAAAATTCTACTTCCAAGGTTTGGGGTAAGACATAATTAACTACAAAAAAAACATAGATCAAAAACCACAGAAAAGAATTTTGCTCATCTTGTAATGTTCTTTTTGCAGCTGTAAACGTAGAAAAATAGTAGGAACATTTGGTCGCATGTTTTTGACGTAAAAAAATAAATCTATGTTGTGTTCCTTTTTATATATTTTTTCTAAAGATTGTTTTTTATTTAAGATTTTCTTGTGTTTTAGAAATAGAAAACCTATATTATTTAACTTAAAAACTAAAAAATTTGTAAATTCGGGTCGACCAATAAAACAACACGTTTCTAGTAGATGTCTAACTTACGTAAATTAAAACTCATTTAAAGCATTTTATAAATTATTTGTAAGACTTGTAACTTGAGAAGGCCTGATTTTTGTTTAAAAAATTAATTTACATAAATTAAAATGTCTGTACGCTAGTTTAATTGTACTATATAAAAAAAAACATTAAAAAACACTCCTTATGAATTCAAAAAGAAATTTTAAAACTAATATTTATTACCTGGATTGTAATTCGGCCTAAATTGTAAAGGGTATTATGCTAATACTTTGAAGCTTGAAACAAAACATTATATACATTGTTTAAACCTTTACGGATCTAGCAAACTACAAAAAAAAACACTCAAAACGTATTCGTCCATTCATCATTTAGTTGTTGGTAAAATCTTTCAACACAAATCAGAACTGCCCACTAACCGTAAAAATGACGTATGCCCATCCCATAGTTTAGATTAGGTGATTCTTAAAGGCTTAAATGGTTTTAAACATACAAGATCGCACAAAATGTATGGCGAACAATACGTCTAAATAGAAAATAATAGCGTTGTAGACATTACAAAAGACGTTTCCTGCTACTATTTGAATCAATTTAGAATTGAGTTTTTAGTGAAACCATTTTTTTCCATCAAAATTACGGATCTTGTTTAGTGTGAAAACAATATATTTAAAAACTATCAACAAGTAAGATTCTTCTTTATCTGCTTTTCTGTACTTTTAAAGAAAAAATATCCGCTGTTTCAGTTTATTTGAATTCGCTACTCTGAAAACGAACTAAATAAATAGTGTTTTAATTATTTAAATTTGACCATTGAAATAAAGAACTCAAAAAACACTTTTGAATTTTCACAAAGAAATCATAAAATATTGCCCCTAGTGGTCAATTGAAATTAATATTTAGTAGGCGGTAAATAAGATCAGTTGAACTTTGTGACTTTACTAAAATATGTAATAATTCTATCCTAAAACTGCCATTTTCAATTTCGATGTGGAAATAGACTCTTTCACTATCGTTCAGTTGATGAAAAAATCTTCGGGAACAATTTGGAACTGTCCTCCACCCCTTAAAATGATGAACCTAAGTTTTGGTCCTTACAGTACCTAATCTAAACTTAGAAAGTATTTTCTTTGTCTTACAAATCGCCTGTTAAAATAGTTGAAAGTTTTTGATCAACGTTTTATTCTGGTACGGTGCTACGTCAAAATCAGTTTCGTGTGGTCGCTCGATTCCGTTACCGGTCTGTTAGGAAACCAAAGCCTAACTAACATTTAATGGAATTAAATGTACCAAAAATCGACAGCTGAAATCCGAGTCCAGTGTCCATGCTTTTAGCCACTCATACTGCGAATCTATCATGAAACAAATATGGCCACTTCTGTAGTGTCTCATGCAACCCTAATTTCGGGTCACACACGTTTTGTCCGAGTTGACACTGCAATTAATCTTCTTGAGTTGAAGCTGCGGATATGCTAATTTCAAAGTAATTGTTATTATTTCAGCGCAGCCGGATATTTCCGAGCGTTCATTTTAAAGATAAAATTGATCGTCTACGGGTTCTAATCCTTCGGAGATGAATGGATGGTATCGAAGTCAGAGCAAATGTAACTGTTCGATTCCAAACGCTATCTGGTCGAAGCAGGTTTCATTACATTTAACGTATGTTCTCGCTTTGCGATTTATTAATAGTTTAGATGCAACATGGACTTGCTTAAATATCTTTTTTTGTAAATATATATTTTTTAAAGATAGAATGTTTACACTTTATTGAAGTCCTTTTTATTTGATCCAAAAATCTCTAAGATATACAAACATCATTGACATCAGCTTCAGAGACTCTCCTGACTTTGTTATAAGAAACATTTTTTATGGTGTCCGACATCTATCCTAAATTTCTCAAATTGTTCGAATGAACGTTTGGTTCATTGGAACGTTTCGCCGAGCAAGAAGTTAAAGCAATAATATAGGAAAAATATTTAAATGTCCCATAATATTGCTTTAACTTCTGGCCCAGGGATCTATTCTCGGCATTTAATACTTCTATCTATTTTTTTTTATTATTTCTAATGGCAGTTATTGGACAGTTACAGTAATTCAAACAATGCGAACAGAACAAGAAAGAAATCACTGCAACAAAGTCCATCAACTTATCTTGTCTCTCGCCTCCCAGTAGCGCTCTGAGAGGGTACTCTTCCGTAGGGCAGAACATCGCAGGAGGTGGGCAGAGTCCATCTCCTCTCCAAGACTGCACAGAGGGCAGATGGGCGAATTAGCAACATTGATGCGAAACAGATGCTTTCTTAGGCAATTGTGCCCAGTGGCCAGGCGAAATTCAGCAACTGCTCTATGTCTTGGACCATTTCGTAGCTTTGGGATGGTACTTCTACAATAGATATGTTGTAATTTGGTTCGCAATCAGAGACAAACCAATGAAGAAATTTTGTTTAATTGATTTTGTAAATCCAAAATAGCTATAAAAACATTTCATTTGATTAACACCTTTTAAAAGTCAATTCTAAATTTTTATTAAAACATTATGTACATTTCTTAAAGTTACAAAATATTCACTTTCAATACACACTTTCCGTGAAGAAATCATGTTAATTCAGTGGTTTGCATACCAATAGAAAGCAACCAAAAATTGCATTTCTGGGAGAAACCCTTTAAGTCACAAGCTACGAGGGATAATTATTGCGTCGGGTTTTTTTTTCAAAAACCTCATAAGTCCAATATTGTATACGATTCTTCTGATTAATTTTTTTTTTGCTTAAAATTGTTTTGAGTGGAATTAACAAAATTTTAGCTGACAAAATATGAGTAAGTATTATTTTTTTGTACTTGTGTGTATGTGTGAAATACAAATAATTGTTGTTGTTTTCAGGAACCCCCATAAGTCCAGGAACTTTAAAAATAATTTTAAATATTAAACAATATGATGTTCAGTAATTTCGATATATGGTTGCTGTTTAAAAAGTATTTTTGTAATTTCTTGAAAACTACATGGTTCGTGGACTTATGGGGTTTCTGAAAAAATTGATTCAATTGTCAAACAGGTATATTTTAGTATACTCTTATTTTACTAACATATTGAAAAAAGAACATTAGTGGGAAATTCTGTACTTATGATTCAGTATAAGCCGACTTAAGAAATATTTAATAACTAGTTTGGACGCCCCTGCTCGCTATCTCGCCAACCCGGAACTGCTTTGTGCAGTTTCCGGGGGGAGGGGCTGCATGGGTTAACCTAAAGAATCGTGCCCGGCAAATTTACGTCAAATCTGGTAGCCCCGAAAAATGGTCTTATGGCAACCTTTGGCCGAAATTAGCAATTGCTTTGCCAATTCTAAATGTTAATCCTTAATCTAAATGTATATAATTATTGTTTACACATCTTATCATATGCATAACGATTTTATACTATTACTTTATATATTTATTAAGTTTTTTACATCTATCTTCTATCAATTATATGCATAACGATTTTAAATAACTATTTACTTTTTTTAAATAAATTTTTCGACATTTTAACGTTCCACGTTTTCCATAAATCTGGTCTGCAATGTAATGAATTTTTCCAGTTACGTAAAAGTTTATTTTCTTTTAAATTTTTCACAAATTAAAAAGAAAATATTCATTTCATTTTTGAAATTTCATTCGAGATGGCAACCATCTCGGCAATTGCCGGAGTTTGTTGTCATTTCGACTTGGCGAGAGTTTCTAATGGTCGCCAAATCCGGGCACGATTTTTTTGGTTAACCGAAGCATGTCCGGCAATTTTTTTTTGCCAAATCTGGTAACCCCGAAAAATCAATTTTATGGCAACCCTTGGCGACAAATTTTAGACGCAATCGCCAACTATCGCATTTTGGGCGAAGTTGTGAAAAATATGACAACGCTTCGCCGCTACTTGTAAAATTTCAATCCTTTGCAATCTACTAATTTCGTATTGTTTTTAGTAAAAAAAAAAGTATTTTCTATTTTACTGCCATATCGAACAACGTTTTGCACATAATATTTATGGTTATTTTTCATTTTTGGACTTTTACAGATATTCCTGAAATTGCCAATTCTTCGTAATCCACTAATTTCGTAGTGCTTTAAAAAAATGTATTCAATGTTTTTCTGCTGTATCGAACTATGTTTTGGACATAGTATTTAAAGTTATTTTTTTCTTTTTCGCCTTTTTAAAACCATTCCTGAAAGTACACTTTTTTGTTGTTTTCAGTCGGCCATTTTGAAAATTGGTAATATTTTTGGTCACTTCAGTCGACCGTTTTGAAGGAAAGTCGCCAAATCCAGACAGGGTCCTTTAGATTAATCAATTATAATTTTAATTTTTATACATTAAACGCTCCTAATAGTATGCATGTTTAAAGTTAAACTTACTGATTATATCCAAAAGTTGTTGTTATTTTGGCCTTATTGCAGTTATTCCCGAAATTGTCAATCCTTCTGTTATTTCGTGGTGCTTTTCTCAAAAAAATATACATTCAATGTTTTTCTGCCGTATCGAACTATGGTTTATGCATAATATTTATAGTTATTTTCCCTTTTTCAAGCCATTCCTGAAAAACACTTTTGTTGTTTCAGTCGACCATTTGAAATTAGTAGTATTTTGATTCATTTCGATTGTTGCATTCCAAAGTTATAATATAGGAAATTTGGGTGCCGTATAAGAGTATTATATATAATTCTACCACTATTAAATTCCAATAAATGTTTTTAAAAAGAAAGACATTGTGTTACAATGTGATGATACTACAGTTTTTACTAAGTTTTAAAATAAACTTTTCAAATATTTTTGATAGTTTATGAATAGTGCTTAAATGTAGTTTCTCTTGATATACTTGAATTTAATCATAATGTTTTGAGTAGTGAACATTGCTTAAGAAATTAATGGGAAAAATAATTACGACATTAATTTAGAACTCTGATAATTGAAAGGAAATGCATTATTCGTTTGGTTTCGTATCGCTTCCAGCCTTTTTCAAGGTATGTAACATAGTGACGTACGCCTCGTAAATTTAAACCTCATTAAAGTGAATATATGGGCACATTAGCTAACACTCAACTTAACCAATTAAAAAAACACATCGTATACGACGTCATGACATTGGGCTACTCTCACAGGTGATAATGGAAACCTTTCCGTTGTCATTATTTAATCATAATAAGCCTAATTAATACATGTGTAATACATTTGTGAGATTCATCTAAAAAAATACTGAACGATATATGCAACTAGCTGTTTCATTGTTAGTCACTATAAATAAGGTAACTATGGATTGTTTTTTACTTCTGGCTATTTGTGTTATAGCCTATATTTTTGTTGTTTTTTGTGTCTGTGTTCGTTGTCTTACATTAACACTTTCGCTGCTGCGGATTTTTGCTTCTCCTTAACAAGTCAAAAGAATAACATAATCGAAACCTTAGTTCATCGCCTTGAGGCATGATAAGCACTGAAAGTGTGAAAATATTGTCAAGTAAAAACCACTTTTATATCTCCAGTAATTCTGGCATTATGGACTAATTTTAGGCAGATCCTTAAAATGATTGATTTTTTTTTGAGCCAACTATAATAATTTAACGATCAAAATGAGTTTTTGGTAAGTATATTTTACATTTAAAGTACATAACAATTTAAAACTCTATAACGAAACTACGAGGCGTTCGTAGATGCATCAAAGCTCATACAACAGAGTTCGAAATAAACAACCGCAAACGTACCAATTATTCAATCAGGGGAAGAAGCATACAATGTTTTTCCTACCATTTCTATTGAAAGGTCTGTTTTCCAATGTGTGAGTTTTCTTTTCAAAATACAAGTGAGTATGATCGAAACTCGTTTATCATTCACACATCATTTGCTGTAGAGTTACGACATTTTTAAAGTTTACTTTTTTATATTTTGTCCCTATCTTCTTCTGAAAGGGGAGGACAAAATAAAACCTGATTCAAAACAGCTTCTCATTCAGTTTTTTTTTTTAAGTATTTGATAAATGATGGTTCTTTTATCGAACTACTGCCACGCATTCAAAAAGCTTCAAATATCAGTACAATTCGAGATAGATTATATCGAACTTCATTAACAAATCATAATACAAATAACATATCGTGGTGAAATGTGATTTTAATCTCAATTTTGTGGGAAATTCTGCCTTGGCCTAACAAGGACCAAGCATGCTTGAGAAGTAAACTCTAGGTATCCGCGTGAGGTTGACCATCTAACCGGGATATATGCCTAGCACACCAGAGCTCTTGGTCAAGTAAGCTGAAATTGGCACGGCAGGTCTTAGCCCACTAACGTCCAGTTACGCCGAGGAGTTTTTTCGTTTTTTCATCAAATTTACGGATCTTGTTTAGTGTGAAAAAAATATTTAAAAACTACCAACAAGTAAAAGTCTTTTTACTATGTTGTTCTGCACTTTTAAAGAAAGGATATCTGCTGTTTCAGTTTATTTGAATTTGCTACTCTGAAAATGAACTAAATAAATCGTGTTTTAATTATTTAAATTTGACCATTGAACTAAAGAACTTAACAAACACTTTTGAATTTTCGCAAAAAAAATATATAAAATATTGCCCTTATCGGTCAATTAAAATTAATATTTAGTAGGTGGTAACTAAGATCAATCGTACTTTGTGAATTTACTAAAATATGTCATAGTTATATCCTAAAACTTTCATTTTCAATTTTGATGTGGAAATAGAATCTTTCATTATTGTTTTGTTGATGGTAAAATCTTCGAGAACAATTTTTAATTGCCCACCTCTTAAACTGACGACGTTTTGGCCTTTACAGTACCTAATCTACCCTTAGACAGTATTTTTTCATATTTACAAATTGTTTGTTAAAAAGGTTGACATTTTATGATCATCGTTTTATTCTGTAACGGCATAACGTAAATGCCAGTTTCATGGGGTCACTCGATTCTGTTACCGGACTGTTCGGAAACCAAGGCTTAACGAACAATTAATGGAATTCAATGTACCAAAAATCGACAGCTGAAATCAGAGTCCAGTGTCCATGCTTTTAGCCACACGTACTGCGAATCTATCATGAAACAAATATGGCCACTTCTGTAGTGTCTCATGCAACCCTAATTTCACGTCACACACGTTTTGTCTGAGTGAACACTGCAATTAATCTTCTTGAGTTGCCGCTGCGGATATGCTAATTTCAAAGTAATCAAAACTAATTTCAAAGTAGTATGCTAATTTCAATTTCAGCGCAGCCGGATATTTCCGAGAGAGCGTCCATTTTAAAGATAAAATAGATCGTCTGCGGGTTCTAATCCTTCGGATATAAATGGATGGTAACGAAGCAAATGTAACTGTTTCAAACGCAATCTAATTGAAGCAGATTTCATTTAATTTAACGTATATTCTAAATTTGCGATTTATTACTTGGTTAGATGTAAAATGGGGTTGCTTAAATATTTTTTTTGTAAATATATATTATTTAAAGATAGAATGTTTGAAATTTAGAGAAGTCCTTTTTATTGGATCCAAAAATCTCTAAGCGATACAAACATCATTGACATCTGCTTCAGAGACTCTCCTGACTTTGTTATAAGAAACATTTTTTATGGTGTCCGACATCTATCCTAAATTTCTCAAATTGTTCGAATGAACGTTTAGTTCATTGGAACGTTTCGCCGAGCAAGAAGTTAAAGCAATACTATAGGTAAAAATATTTAAGTGTCCCATAATATTGCTTTAACTTCTGGCCCGGGGATCTATTCTCGGCATTTAATACTTCTAGAATAGATATGTTGTAATTTGGTTCGCAATCAGAGACAAACTAATGAAGAAATTTTGTTTAATTGATTTTGAAAATCCACAATAGCTATAAAACCATTTCCTTTGATTAACACCTTTTAAAAGTCATTCTAAATTTTTATTAAAACATTATGTACATTACTTAAAATTACAAAATATTCAAATTGAGTTTTGAGGTTAATCAATTCGTCCTATGTATAGACACACTTTCCGTGAAGAAATCATGCTAAGTCAGGGGTTTGCATAGCCATAGAAAGCAACCAAAAATTGCGTTTCTGGGAGAAACCCTTTAATTCACAAGCTACGAGGGATAATTATTGGGGTTTTTTTCAAAACGCTCATAAGTCCAATATTGTATACGATTGTTCTGATTAATTTTTTTTGGCCTAAAATTGTTTTGAGTGGAATAAAGAAAATTTTAGCTGACAAAATATGAGTAAGTATTATCTTTTTTGTACTTGTGTGTGTGAAACACAAATAATTGATATTGTTGTTGTTTTCAGGAACCCTGTAAGTCCAGGAACTTTAAAAATAATTTTAAATATTAAACAGTATGATGTTCAGTAATTTCGATATAAGGTTGCTGTTTAAAAAGTATTTTTGTAATTTCTTGAAAACTGCATGGTTCGTGTACTTTCTGAAAGGGGTTTCTGAAAAAATTGATTCAATTGTCAAACAGTTATATTTTCGTATATTCTCCTTTTACTAACATATTGAAAAAAGGAACATTAGTGTGAAATTCTGTACTTATGATTCATGTATAGACGACTTATGAAATATTTTTAATTACTACCACTATTGAATTCCAATAAATGTTTTTAAAAAGAAAGACATTGTGTTACAATGTGATGATGCTAATTTTTTCACACCAAATTTTAAAATAAACTTTTCAAATATTTTTGATAGTTATGAATAGTACTTAAATGTAGTTTCTCTTGATATACCTACATTTAATCATAATGTTTTGAGTAGTGAACATTGCTTATGAAATTAAGTGGGAAAAATAATTACGACATTAATTTAAAACTCTGAAAATTGAAAGGAAATGCATTATTCGTTTGGTTTCATATCGCTTATTCCAGCCTTTTTCAAGGTTAGTAACATAGTGACATACGCCTCGTAAATTCTCATTAAAGTGAATATATGGGCACATTGGCTAACACTCAACTCAACCAATTAAAAAAAACATCGTATACGGCGTCATGACATTGGGCTACTCTCACGGGTGATATGCACAAATATCACATAGAAAAAACTATGTGCTTTTTTTTAATGGTTGTGAAGTTATGGAGACCTTTCCGTTGTCATTATTTAATCATAATAAGCCCAATTAATACATGTGTAGTACATTTTACATTGTGTAATACATTTTAGAGATTCATCTAAAAAGATACTGAACGAAATATTCAACTAGCTGTTTCATTGTTAGTCACTATAAATAAAGTAACTATGGATTGTTTTTTACTTGTTGCTATTTGTGTTATAGCCTATATATTTTTTTTGTTCTGTGTTCGTTGTCTTACATTAACACTTTCGCTGCTGAGGATTTTTGTTTCTGATTAACAAGTCAAAAGAAAAACATAA
Source organism: Oedothorax gibbosus (assembly GCA_019343175.1). Taxonomy (NCBI): domain Eukaryota; kingdom Metazoa; phylum Arthropoda; class Arachnida; order Araneae; family Linyphiidae; genus Oedothorax; species Oedothorax gibbosus. The sequence goes on along the minus strand of CM033282.1, from coordinate 4,512,799 downwards.
TCGAAACCTTAGTTCATCGCCTTGATGCATGATAAGCAGTGTGAAAATATTGTCAAGTAAAAACCACTTTTATATCTCCAGTAATTCTGGCATTATGGGCTAATTTTAGGCAGATCATTAAAATGTTTAACTTAGTTTTTGAGCCAACTATAATGATTTAACGATCAAAATAAGTTTTTGGTAAGTATATTTTACTTTTAAAGTACATAACAATTTAAAACTCTATAACAAAACTACGAGGCGTCCGTGGATGCATCAAAGCTCATACAACGGAGTTACGCAAACATGAAATGTTACAGCTAATCTAGATATTTCTTGATTTAATTATAAAATGCAAACATATGATTGCATTTTGTCTAACAATTTTGTTTGTTTTAATATCTAACACATGTACTCATAAAGTTCAATTAAAAATTTATTTACGTATTAATTTTACTTGAAACAAATTTAGTATGCCGTAAAATAAAATTACTTATTTCCAACATTGTATTTTAGCGAATTACTCTTTAACCTAATCTAAATTAGGAGAGATTTGAAATTGTTGGTCTAAAAATAAAAAGGGAGTAAATTCTAAGTATCTGATTAATCAAATAAAGTGATTTTACGTTCAAACTCCTAAATAATAAACTGGAAATTTTTAATCAATATTTCTTTAGAAATAGTTATTTTAGATCTTATGAAAAAAGCATTAGATTAAACATTACAAAGTACGTATTTACCAAATAAAATATTGTTAAAAAATCGATTCAAAAACCTTTCAAAGTATATTTGCTTCAGACATGTCCAGGAGCCTCCACATAACAATTTTAGTTAATTACAAAATCATTTATTTTTTATAATTTTGGTATTTACATGTTTATGGAGCCTCTAGGCAACCACTTTTAGTTTAATCACAAACACATTTATCTCATAAAAAAGTCGATTTTTTTCCACTCAAATTAATTAAAACTTCGTATTAGAATTATCTTCTAGGTTGTTGGTTGCGTTAATATTTTTTAATTCGTTTTTATATAGATATTTACGATTACTATACAATTGTATAATGATAAACGCATATTTAGTATTCTAATATCATTTTTCCAAAACAATTTTGGTTGTTGTTTACATGTTGCGAAAAGTTCCTTAAGTATATATTTTTTTTTTATATTTTATTCAAATAGTGGTAGTGTCAATCGGAAGAATGGAACTAAAATAAAATACATATATAATATATTTTTCTAAATCATAAATATTAAAACTACTTTTTTAGTATTTTCTTTTTTAAAATGATAATTGATGTTTGAAAATTATAAGACTATCTTAACGTATTTAGGGGTGAATGAGCCCAATCAAACGCGGATCTCCAAACCGAAGTTCCTCTTCCTCTATATATCAAAATAACGGATCTTGTTTAGTGTGAAAACAATATATTTTTAAAAACTATCAACAAGTAAGATTAATCTTACAATGCAGTTCAGCACTTTTAACAAAAAGATATAAGTTTATTTGAATTCGCTACTCTGAAAACGAAATTAAAAAAATGTGTTTTAAATATTTAAATTTGACAATTGAACTAAAGAACTCAACAAACACTTGAATTTTTACAAAAAAAATCATAAAATATTGCCCCAGTGGTCAATTGAAATTAATATTTAGTAGGTGGTAATTAAGATCATTCGCACTTTGTGAATTTAATAAAATATGTCATAATTCTATCATAAAACTGCCATTTTCAATTTCGATATGGAAATAGATTCTTTCATTATCGTTTAGTAGATGTTAAAATGTTCGGGAACAATTTGGAACTGCCCTCCACCCCTTAAATTGACGAATCCAAGTCTTGGCCTTTACAGTACCTAATCTACCCTCAGACAGTATTTTTTTTTATCTTTACAAATTGTCTGTTAAAAAGGTTGACAGTTTTGAGCACCGTTTTATTCTGGTAAGGTGGAGACATCAAAACCAATTTCGTGCGGTCGCTCGATTCTGTTACCGGACTGTAAAGAAACCAAGGCTTAACAAACCATTAATGGAATTCAATGTATCAAAAATTGACGGCTAAAATCAGAGTCCAGTGTCCATGCTTTTAGCCACTCATACTGCGAATCTATCATGAAACAAATATGGCCACTTCTGTAGTGCCTCATGCAACCCTAATTTCACGTCACACACGTTTTGTCCGAGTGGACACTGTAATTAATCTCTTTCGAGATGCCGCTGCGGATATGCTAATTTCAAAGTAATTGCTATTATTTCAGCGCAGTCGGATATTTCCGAGCGACCATTTTAAAGATAAAATTTATCGTCTACGGGTTCTAATGCTTCGGACATAAATGGATGGTATCGAAGTCAGAGCAAATGTAACTGTTTGATTTTATGCGCAATCTGGTTGAAGCAGGTTTCATTTAATTTAACGTCTATTCTCGATTTGCGATTAATTAATTGTTTAGATGCAAAATGGACTTGCTTAAATATTTTTTGTAACTATATATTTGTTTAAAGATAGACTATTTGCACTTTTTTGAAGTCCTTTTTATTTGGTCCAAAAATCTCTAAGCGATACAAACATCATTGACATCAGCTTCGAGGGCATCGAACTCTCCTGACTTTGTTATCAGAAACATTTTTTATGGTGTAAAAATTTATCTTGCATTTTTCGAAACGTTCGAAGAAGTTAAAGCAATATTATAGGACACATATTTAAATGTCCCATAATATTGCTTTAACTAATAGCCCGGTGATCTATTCTTCATATTCAATACTTCTAGAATAGATGTGTTGTAATTTTAATCTTAATCAGAGACAAACCAATAGAGACATTTTACTTAATTGATTATGCAAATCCAAAATAATTATTTAAAAAAAGTTTCATTTGATTAACACCTTTTAAAAGTTAACTCTAAATTTTTATTAAAACATTAGGCTATTTCTTAAAGTTGCAAAAAATACAAATTGTGTTTTGATGTTAATCAATTCATCCTATGTAGACTTACTTTCTGTGAAGAAATCATGTTAATTCAGTGGTTTGCATAGCCATAGGAAGCAACCAAAAATTGGTTTCTGTGAGAAACCCTTTATGTCACAAGCTACGAGGGCGCGAGACAGAGAATTTTTTCAAAAACCTCATAATTCCAATATTGTATACGATTGTTCTGATTAATTATTTTTACTTTTTTTTTGTCTGAAGTTATTTTGAGTTGAATAAACAAAATTTTAGCTACAAAATATGAGTTAGTATTATCTTTTTTATGCTTGAAACACAAATAATTGTTTTTGTTGTCTTCAGAAACCCCATAAGTCCAGCAACTTTAAATTTAATTTTAAATATTAAACAATCTGTTCAATAATTTCGATGTAAGTTTGCTGTTAAAACAATTTTTTTGTAATTTCTCGTGTAATTACATGGTTTGTGGATTTATGGGGTTTCTGAAAAAATTGATTCAAATGTCAAACATATATATTTACGCACACTATTCAGTTTATTTTCGCACACTCTTCTTTTACTTAAATACTGAGAAAAAGAACATTAGTAGGAAATTCTATACTTTTGATTCATGTATAAAAAACTTAAATAATATTTACAATTACTACCACTATTATATTCCAATAAATGTTTTTTTTTAAAAAAAAGGTGTCACGTCGCGGTGTACTATGATATGAGCAAAAAGAAATTTTAAAATGAACTTTCCCTATATTTTGGATAGTTTATAAAGATAACTTTAAAGTAGTTTCTTTTAAAATTAATCACAATGTTGTGAGTAGTGAACATTGCTCGTGAAATGAAGTGGGAAAAATAATTACATTAATATAGAACTCTGGTAATTGAAATAAAATGCATTATTCGTTTGATTTCGTATCGCTTCTAGCCTTTTGCAAGGTCTTTAACATAGTTACGTACGCCTCGTAAATTTAATACCCATTAAAGTGAATAATATATAGATTATTATGCACATTAGCTAACAATCAAGTCAAAAAATAAAAAAAACATCGTATATGGCGTCATGACATTGGGCTACGCTCGCAGGTGACATACAACAAATATCACATAGAAATAACTATGTGATTTTTCAAAGGTTGTGAAATTATAGAGACCTTTCCGTTGCCATTATTTAATCATAATAAGCCTAATTAATACATATTTAATACACTTCTGAAATTCATCTAAAAAGATTCTGAACGATAATTGAACAAGCTGTTTCATTGTTAGTCACTATAAACAAGGTAACTATGGATTGGTTTTTACTTGTGGCTATTTGTGTTATAGTCTATGTTTTTATTCGGTATTCCTTGTCTTACATTAACACTTTCGCTGAAGGGGATTTTTGTTGCTGCCCAATAAGTCAAAGGAATAACAATATGGAAAACTTAGTTTATCGTGCCTTGAGGCATGATAAGTGAGAAAATATTTTCAAAGTATATTGTGAAAGTGTGAACATATTGTCAAGTAAAAAATACTTTTATAGCTCCTGTATTTCTGGTGTTATGGGCTAACTTTTAACAGATCCTTAAAATTTTTGACTTATGTTTTGAGCCAACTCTGATAATTTAACGATCAAAATGAGTTTTCGGTAGATAATTTTTTCAGAAACCTTATAAGTCCAATATTTTATACGATTGTTCTGATTATTTGTTTAACTTTTTTTGGTCTAAAATTGTTTTGAGTTGAAGAAACCAAATTTTTGCTAAAAAATATGAGTTAGTACTATCTTTTTTGTGCTTGATAATTGTTGTTGTTGTTTTCAGAAACCCCATAAGTCCAGGTACTTTAAAATTAATTTTAAATATTAAACAATCTGTGTGTTTAGTAATTTCGATGTAAAGTTGCTGTTAAAACAATTTTTTTGTAAATTCTCGAAAACTACATGGTTCTTGGATTTATGGGGTTTCTGAAAAAATTGATTTAAATGTCAAACAAGTATAATTTCGTACACTCTTCTTTTAATAAAATATTGAAAACAGCACAATAGTGGGAAATTCTATACTTTTGATTCATGTATAAATTATTAAAAAAAATATTTACAATTACTACCACTATTAAATTCCAATAAATGTTTTTTTAAAAACAGAATAGGGCAGGCTTTTATCTCGTTTTTAGTTTTTTAATAAAATTTTAAAATGAACTGTCCAAGTATTTTGGATGGTTTATGAAGAGTACTTAAAAGTAGTTTGTTTTGATATAGCTGAATTTAATCATAATGTTTGAGTAGTGAACATTATGGTTAAATGTATTTAATCATATACGAATATATTTAATCATAATAGGCCTAATTAATACATGTTTAATACATTTGTGATATTCATCTAAAAAGATTCTGAATGATATATTCAACTATATGTTTCATTGATAGTTACTGTAAATACGGTAACTATGGATTGGTTTTACTTGTGGATATTTGTGTTATATAGCCTATGCTTTTTCTTTATCTCCTTTTTCTCTTCGTTGTCTTACATTAACACTTTCGATGCTGAGGATTTTTGTTGCTGCTCAATAAGTCAAAGGAATAACATTATCGAAACCTTAGTTTATCATGCCTTGAGGCATGATGAGTGAGAAAATATTGCCAAAGTATTTTGTTAAAGTATATTGTAAAAGTGTGAAAATATTGTCAAGTAAAAACTACTTTTATTGCTCCAGTATTTCTGGAGTTATTTTCTAATTTTAGACTGATCGTTAAAATTTTTTACATATGTTTTGAGCCAAATATAATAATTTAACGATCAAAATGAGTTTTGGATAAGTATATTTTACATTTAAATTACATAACAATTTAAAACTCTATAACTAAATTACGAGGCGTGCGTGACAGCGTTAAAGCTCATATAATGGAGTCAGAAATAAACAACCACAAACGTACCAACCATTCAATCAGGGTAAGAAGCATACATGGTTTTTCCTACCATTTCTACTCTTTTTTTATATTTTGTCTCTATCTTCCTTTGAAAGGGGAGGACAAAATAAAACTTGATTCAAAACAGCTTCTCAATCAGTTTTTCAAAAAGTATTTGATAAATGGTGGCTCTTTTATCCAACTACTGCAACGCATTAAAAAGCTTCAGATATCAGTAAAATTCAAGATATATTATCAAACTTCATTAACAAATCATTACACTAACAAAATATCGTGGTGAAATATAATTTTAATCTCAATTTGTGGGAAATTCTTCCTAGGTCTAACATGGACCAAGCATGCTTAAGAACTAAACACTGGGGGTTCTGCGTCGGTTCGTCACTAAACCGGGAAATATTCCTAGCACCTCAAATCCCCCTTGAGCAAGTAAGCTGAAATAAGCACGGCAGGTCTTAGCACCCTAACGTCCTGTTGCGCTGAAGAGTTTTTTTTTTTAACAAGACCCGCCAGGTGGTACCCATCCTTGTTTTTCTGTAGCCTTGGTGTTAATTCTTTTGTCAATACCGAGTGCCTAGTTGGACGATGACATCCCAAATAAGCTTTTTACTCATTAATAAACTACGTATGAAAGAATGGGTTGGGTCATGACCTGCCACTTGAATAGTATTTCGATAGAACAAGAGTCACACACGCTTACCATTACACTGCCCCGTCGTGGACAAAATCTCTATTTTACTCTAAATCATTAGAGGTTATTAGTTTCGTTTAACCAATCAGATATTTGATTATCAAGATTTGTTTATATTATAAAGCAAACAGAAACATATTTTTCGAAACACTATTACTTATCATAGAAACTAAATCCCTTCTGTGTATAGCTCAGTGTTTAAAAAAAAGATTTCCTTTAAGTGTTATATGTTTTTAAAATAACAGTTGGTAACGCACGTATAGACTTTGGTCTAAAGAAAGCTATGTTATATATTTCCAAATCGTAACTCTTTCTGTGCTAATATTGTTTGCAAAAACCAACAATGGGTATATTTCAAATTAAAAGTACAACTTCATGTATTAGATTTCGGAAATACATTATTTATTGTAGAGTAAAATAAACTAAAATGTATGGGCACTTAAGGGATTTTTATTTTGGCTTTATAAAAGAATATTATTAACTATTTAAAATGGTAATTCAATTGAAGTTAAATACAGGGTGATCGGTTATAAAACACCCCTAAAAGCACACGTGAAAACAACATTGGCAAAAGTAAAAACTCTCCAGTGGAATCCATTTTGGAAACACCCTTTGAAACAATATTGAAAATACACGTTCAAACAACGTTGACAAAAAAGAAAACTTTCACGTAGGATCAATGTTCAAAGCTCAAGTTTAAACAACATTGAACATGTTGGTGTTCAACTATAAAACCACTTTTGAACAACATAGTTGTGTTGCTTGGGTTAAGACATATTTTAATTTCTAAACGGCATGCCCGAAACTGCTTTAATTCCGCAGTGGATCAATTCTAAAGAAAAGGTTGCTCAACTCTCTTTAAATTTTGTGGATTGTGTAAGTTAAGCTAATTCGAAAACGGTGTTATTTTCTGTTTTAAAAATAATTATTTTAAAGTATTAGTGGTAATAAAATAATAATTAAAAATGCCTATATTCTTTTGTTTACATGTTTTTTTAAATAAAAAACAATAGTGCTCTTGAAAACCGGTAGTAAAAAGAGTTTCAGTAATTAAAAAAAATCTTTTTTTTTTAAATACAGACATTTTTAATTTTTAACTGCATTTAAAAAATGGCTTTGAAACATTTTTTCTTCTTTTAACGGAGGTTTCTGCAACCAATTTAATTAGGAGCACGAAAATACTTTTTCTCTTTATGCAATCACCATAAGAATGGAAAAAGATCTAAACGCTTTGAGACTGAGATTCTAATGTAAAAAGTACAAATATACACCGAAATGAAATATATAATCATTTTGTCACCATCGTTTTATAGATTTACTTTAACGGATATCTAATAAAATCACATTTTAAAAATAAATATGCATTGAGTGCAAAAAAATATTGTGAAAGTAAACCGTAGGAACACAATAAATTTTGTAAAAACTGTACGAATATCTTTATTGCTTACTTTTTGCTTCGCAGCCAGGAGTTATATATCCGAAACTCAATAATTTAAAAGTATTTTTTTTCATTGCTTTTAAAGATTAAATACAGGGTAATCGGCAATAAAACACACCTACTCTGAGCTATCTATACAGCGTACTACTCAGAGTAAAGACTCAAAATTTGGTAAGAATACTATTCCAGACGTAGTGAAACAGATTACGCAAAAAATAGTTACAAAAGTGTATTTTGTCTCTTTTTAGCACATTTTCTGATGTAAAGCTCTTTCTATCGGAGTTTCTGGATTTTTTTTAATAATCCGTTTCCCCATGTCTTCAATACAGACAAAACTCAGAACTACTCCTCCTACCCTAAAAATTACTTATTTAAAACGAAAAATCGACCGAAAAGTCTAAAGTCTTAAGATATGAATTGTCTATGAAATTATTTGAATTTACTCATATGTAAAAGAATTAGCATCCCTAACATCCCCCGAAAAGAAATAGCATCGCTAACAAAATAAACCCATAAATTCTGTCAATAAACTATATTTGAAATAAGCATTTCAAGCCAATATATCTGCTTCAGTTTCAAAATTGGTAAGATAGATATATTGATGAATTTTTTTTTAAAGAGTTAACAAATATCACAACCAAATTGTCAAATATTTGTAACGATTTTTATAGTAATATTATTAACACTACTCGATTTTTTTTCAACAAATTAAGTAGTTTTATTAATTATTTGGTTAAAAAATGTAGTTTGTTGTGCAACTCCAAGACTCTAGAATTGAGCTAAGATCTTTTATCACTACTAACAGCTTATAATTTCTAAGGAATCGTAACATTAACTTAAAATACAATAATACCCTTTGATAAATGCACTTCTTTCAAATATACTTATTTATCAATGCATATACAGGGTGTCCAGAAAAGGACTCCCTGTTTTCAAAAATTAATAAAAAAGAAATGGATAGAGATTGATATGGAACACTTTATTATGTTAGTTATGTTTATTACGTTATTATGTTATTACACTTTATTATGTTCAATTTAACCGACAGATGGCGCGGCAATACCGTGTGTTGGCTGTATGAAAGAACTATGCATGCGTATATACTGAAAAGAAGGACACGTGGTCAGAAATGTTCAGTAGCTTTCAGTTCAGGGAGAGCAGCAATAGTTATTGCTTGGAATCGAACAAATGGTATTGCAGCGCCATATGTCGGTTAAATTGACTTTATTAAAGTTTAATAACATATAATAACGTAGTAAACATAACTAACATAATAAAATGTTCCATATCAAATTCCAGACATGACTCATTCGTGTTCTGCAAGAATTGTGTTAATATCTCTATCCATTTCTTTTTTATTAATTTTTGAAAACAGGGAGTCCTTTTATGGACACCCTGTAGGAAGCAATTTCACTAGCACTCTCTTGCAAAACCTAAGAAGGCGGCATTTCAAAAGTCGACAGTACAGTGAACAATTAAGATATCAATCCATTTCTGCAAGAAAAATTGTAAACTTGTAGTCGTTGCGGGGCCTGGTTATAGCCCGCTAAGTAAGGAATGAAGTTGCATTACAAAATTACTCCATCTCAGTTGAGGAAAGAATATCTACTTTATTGGAGGGTTTAAATAATATTAGATTACATCCTTTTAGCGTAGACAAGACAATTTCTAGATCGTAGAAGCCAGCGCGCAAGCATGGTCTGAGAGCGTCAGGTCCTAGTAGGAGCGCGAAGTGAATGAATGTCCGAAGGAAAGTTCACTCGTGAGAGTTCGTCTACGGGGCGGAGTTGTTCGCCTCCTGCTTCCCATTGGAAGAGTTTCTTCGGTGGGTTCAACCGTCGGTGTCTAGTTGTGGACGACGACGCCGTTAAAGTGAATTAAAGATACTAATTTGGAACAATGAAATACTTTTTAGCTAATTTTCCGTAACTAGGACGTATTTTAAAAAGGTTAACGTTACAAAGAGTGGATTAAATTAATTAGTGAAAGTTTGAGGTAGAATCTTACATTTAAATCAACAATTTATTAAAAAATTGAAATATTCCTTTTCGTATTTTTTTATTTTCTAGTAAATCTCTTAGCCTATTGAACTACAACACGTAGTTGGTATGAGAAGATTTTTCTGGTAATTTGAGCATTCACTACATGTGATTCTGCAGAGAAAAGGACAACCATAACTTTGTAATCTGTAGCAAAGACTACTTTATTGAATTATATCGGTTTATAGTAAGAAGTCACGTTATCGCGTGATTCTGCCATTTGTAAAGAACAGGGCAACAGATAAATAAGTATTAATCTGGTCAGTAGGACCAAACGAATTGAAATTAATTTCTCTAAGTAACATTAAAATATAAGTAATATTTAAAAATTGCTCCAAAACATACTGTAATTGGACCTCGAATCTCTTTGTAGACAGACTTAAAGAAATTCTTGTTTATTATATTTCTTGTCGTCATATTTATGGCCAAAAGAGAAAACGATTATTGTATTAGGCAGTTAAATATCGCGCTTCTATCTTTCCCTTCACATTTTAAGGCTTTGCGACAGTTTTTAAGAAACATTATCTAGCCTGACCTAATTTGTTTCAGTGATTAACTTTTCGACTAAGAAATCATCATAAAACTTCTATAAATCATATTTCATTGCACGTTCTTTTTTGTTTAAAAACAATACACAAAATAAAACTATAAGTACAATTTGTATAGTTAGGTAGTTGAATAACAAACTAAACAGTATTGTGAAATGCAAAACATCTGGTCACCACCCTACATTATATTCACTTTTAATTTACTTTTTAATTATATTTACTTTTAATCAAGCAACTGTATCAAGTAGTAGTTGCTTGAACAAGAACGATCGCAAAATCTTCACTTTCATGTACTTTATACTCTCAATATTCACTTTTCAATTTATTTATGTTAACTTATATTTAAAAAAATATTAAAATGTGAATTTTAATTTTTAAAACATCGGACGAGAAAGAAAAAATTTAAGTAAAAGTAGTATACCACAAAAACCTCCCTATAGACTTCACATAAACTGTGTATAGCATATTTATCAATTATACTTAGACTGTCCTAATCAATTTTAGTATATAGCACCTATTAATTCGAACGTTCAAAAAATGAAGAAATTTGAACAACAAAAATTTTAGGGTGTACGTTTTTTCTTAGTTATTCTTAGTATGACAGAACATTCTTGCACCTTTCTTACCTAGGAAATGATTTTATAATATATATAACACAATATCCTCAAGAATATTAATACAAATTCAATTTTTCTCTTTTGTAAAGCTATGGACAATTAATTTTAAAATAGAAGAATTTGAATCGTGTATTCGTAAAATCTAACCTATATATTTAAAATGAAGAGTTTATAGAACTCAGAATTATATCCATATACCACAGATATCTACTGCACTACAAATTTTATCAGGTGACGTTCTTCCTTAATATTACGTTAGTTTATTTGTGATTTAATTAGGATATAGAAGATTATAGAAGATAACTTTATAGTAAGAGAAGTATTTTGTAAATTAATACAAACAAAATACAGGTACAATTAAGCTTGATTGGAAAAGCTTACAGACTCCTACTTAATAATGGAGCTAAGACATGAGTAATATTTAGAAAGCAGCAAAATATAACCAAAAGCCAAATTCTGACAAAGAGTCAACATGTAAAAAGCACTTTTGTCTCATGAGTCTCCATCTGTTTATCTGTTACTCACACAATAGAAGATTTTAAACTTTTACTTTGATTGCATTTATTTTCCTTTAAAATGGCTAAAACTGCATTTATTTAAAGTATTGAAAGAGTCTGGATAAATAAAAGGCCAGTTGAAGCAAATAATTTTATTACTTTTACATTTATGACCAATTTTGGCTTAGCGAAATATTATACATTTTATATCAGCATTAAATCTTATAAAAGAAATGTTTTAATAATTTTCTGAAGAAAATATAAGTTCAGTTTATATTCTCTTTCAATTTTATGTAAGTTGCTACATGTAAGATTCTTCAGTGGTATTTTTAATAACGGTTACAGCTATAAAATACAACAATAAATATAAACAAATTATGATATGTAAAGTAAATAATGATTATTATAGTTATTTAGAAACTACTTTTTATATACTTTATTGCTATTAAATTGCAACCCAAGAAATATTACAATAAATTTTCTCTGTGTAAAAGAATTTATTAAATGTAAAAATATAAACAATGTTGACTGTATAAGAACTGGTAAACAAAATAAATAACCTAAGTAAAACTATGATTAACGTGAAATTCAGTGTATAATATGTAAATTGTTATTTACTTTATATTTAGAATATTTTGGTAGTAATACGAAACCGAAACCGTTGTTAAGTTTATCGAAAAATTTGACTAAAAACAAACCATATAGAAATTTCCTTAAAGACTTAAAATTTACATTTTTATTTACTTTTTTTTGGTTTTGAGTTATTAATTTAAACCAAATGATTACGATTACAAATCCTTAAGAAATTTAATACATTCTAGAAATGATTAAGTGTAATTTCAATTCAAATTAAAATAGCTTAGGGAATTCCGAAGCAATCTTAATGGTTTATTAATCATTGTTTTCTAAAAAAAATAGCACCTCTCTAGTTGCGAAGTGCGTAAAATAACTTTTAACATTTCTGTTTGGAATCTTATACTATGTACTTTTCCTGAGAGTTGTCATTTTTTAGGGTTTTACTTAGTCGTTTATTTAGACGTACTTTCTCTACACTAATGTGTCTTCAGGTAAAGTTGATTTTTCTTTTCGTTGCGGGAAATACTATTATTTACTCATTTTCGACAGCATATGGCGGGAATTCTTTTTCTTTCACAATATTTTTTCGCTAGATTTCTTTGAAGCTTTTAAAGGCAGCGAACTCAAGATGCATATCAGTGGATACTTTTGAAGTTTAATTAATAGTAAAAAAAATATTTAAAACACGGCGAAATAACATATATATTAATTTTTAAAAATTTATTTAAACTTATCAACCGAGTTAATGTTTAATAACTCGGTTAATGTTTAATTAAACATTAACCGAGAACGTTTTTAATGTGCCAACAAAATATTCAATGATTTAAATATGGCAGAGAGAAATTGAGCAAGAAATAATTGTTAGGAATGTTCGGAATTAACTTTGTTAATGATTTACTTCAATTCAAATCGAATATACAAAATATTTAACTTTTCAAAAGTATTTTTACTCGTTTTATCAAAAATAGACAAGAAAATTTCAACGAATATTATTTTTTAAAAAATATTTACTGTTAATAGTTTCAACTGTTGCAACTGTTTACTATCGTAATAAATGGTGCTATAAATGTATACTCTATCCCTTTAAGACCGAGCTATCATGATCGTGCGGGTATAAAAGAGAATGTTTAAGCTTTTCAAAAATATCAATACCTAAGCAGGTGATTTGTACCATTCGTTATTTGTATAAAAAATGACATTGTTTTTAAGGATTTGCTGGCATTGATGCTGTTTAAGGCATTTTTTCGATAAAACTCTAACATTTAGTCTTATAAACTTAAATCAGCGCCATCTGACGGCCGGTCTTGAAGGGCTGCTATATATAGTGCAACTTAAATTCAATCTAACCAAAGCAGTGTTTGTATAGGGTATATTTATATATGTTATATCCAATGTGTTAATATAAATTCTCCAGCTCCTATTTGAAGATGAAGCTCCAAAGTAATAGTGAAGCCCTCCCTATTCAACCGATTTATCGTGCATAATTGTACTTCACATGACCTACGGCACTTCAGGCGTCATCATCATAAAAGGGATGTTGTGTCTATCCTGATTTTAATATATTCTATAGTTATTTCCAAATGAATGACAGACACGAAAGTTTACTGGGTTTAATTAATACGCTGATTATCTGGCTGTCTGGTGTTAAAGGTGGCACATAATTTCGAAATCCTAGAATTATCGTGGACGTCGGGTACAAACAGAGCTTGTTTTTCGGCAAGGCAAACGGGGCATAAGCCCAGGGCCCCACTTCTAGGGGGCCTCAAATTTGCTTAAAAGAATAATACTGAGCAAAAAAATAACACAATTAGTTACTGTAAAATAAAAATAAGTGTAATACAATTGAACCCAGTACCGTTATTTTTCAAAAGCTAGTCACTTTAATTATTCTATTCCTTTTAGCTTCCACACCACGTTTATAGCGTAAAAAGTGGAAGGTATTATAATCTTTCAGTCTGTCTGTCTATCTGTCTGTCTGTCCGTCCGTCTGTCACTCATTTTCATAGACCAAACTACAAATGCTACAGACAAGTGTTATAAGTCAAAAAATTCAACGCATCGAAATTGGAAGACATTGAAAATCTCAGAAAAAATTTGAATTCGAAGTACTTTAATTATTTAAAAAACTGCAAAATTTAATACTCATTTCAGGGGAGTCGAATGGGTGTTTGGGTCGAAAATGAGATTTTCTGTTTTTCGATTACTTTTAATTTGCATATCTATAGCTTTAATTTAAGACGAAGATTATCGATTTCTGTTTAGTAGTTTTCTTTTAACAAGCATTTTTCAGAAACTCTGTATATCAGTTCTTACCAATACCTTAATTTTCTTTTGCATTTCCTGAAATATAAGGTTTTTCAACCGTTAGGAACATGTTTCTCATGATTTATAAAAGATATCAACATGTTTTGTTTTATTATTTATTCTCCATTAATAGCTCTTTGATTTAAACTGAGAGATTTTAAATATGGATTTTTGGGGGTTTTTTTAATACATTTTTTTTAAATCACTGTAAAAGTATTTTTATACTGTGAAATATCCTCAGTTTAAATCAAAGGAACAAACTATTAAAAAAATTCATAATGATATCTCATATAGTTCCTGAGAAAAATGTACCTAAAGTTAGTAAAATTAACATGGGTGAGGTAGAACCATCCTACTCCCCTTAAAAAGCATACGAGGCCATTTTTGTTAGAATTAAATCACCATTGCCATTCGCAACAATCACTCGCGAGAACCTTTAATTCTTTTAAATAATAAATTCAAAAACATTTATTTTTGCGACATCAATCAGTTTGAAATGACGTCAAATATGTATTTCACTAAGAGATTCTTTGTTTGTATGTTTATATGAAATGCTTGGTTCCATTTAAAATAGAGTAATATTACATATTTATTCTTTGAAATATAAATTAATTTTTGCAAACGATAATAATTCATGAAGAAATAATTATTGAATTTTTGAAATAAAATAAATGAAACTAGCCAAATTTAGCATGTAAATGCTCATAATAGAATTAATATTGTTTTTGGCAACTTTTTCCTGTTGATTACAAATGTTGTGTGGAAGCGGGCTGAGTGACTGATTCTGTTACAAACCTACTTGTTTACTTTTATAAATTATTCAATGGCCATGGGAATAAAATTTATATATGTATTTAATACATAACATGATATGACCATATGATAGGTCTCTGAGGTCCTATCTTATGTATGTAGTGATGCAATGCTTACACGTGTATTTAAGATAATTGTTAAAAAGGTTATTTATTTGTACAAATTTAAAGTGAACAAATCTCTTCCATACATATATTATTGTATGTTGTGGTATCCCCCAAACTTGTTTGTACCCTGGGCCCTACAGATTGTAAGTCGTTCCCTGAGTACATCTACATCTGTACACTCTTAAAACAAAAGAGTGAAATTCACTCCTATAGGAGAAGTGCATTTACGGCACCGGGAAGGAGTGGAAATTAACTCAGACTGAGTTAAAACCACTCGTTTTAAGAGTGTAGGACGCAGATTGTTTTCTTTTATTTCTTTTACCCACTCCGAAAAAGAGTGAAATTCGCTCCTATAGGAGAAGTGCATTTTCGGCACGGAAAGGAGTGGAAATTAACTCAGACTGAGTTAAAACCGCTCGTTTGTTTTAAGAGTGTAGAATCATACATCTGCAGAATATATGACCCTTAGTAAAGTAACAAAATTATCAATAACAAAAAGTACGAAACATCACCTTTTTCTTTTTATGTCTTTATGGATCACTCGACAGAGTAGGGCCGGCAAAACGTCATTTTTGCATATAGGTGGAGGGGTTTTTCGTGTTGAGTCGGAAGATTTTACAAACTATGAAAGTATAAAAGTTAATGACTTTTGAAATTATATACGAAGATTAAACAAAAAAGTTAAAAATTCGTCTTCAAAGTAACGACTTTTAGAATATACTTTTTATTTTATAGTAAAGATAAAGGCGTTTTGATAACTTTTATTTATATTGAGAATTTGAAATAAATCAAAAGAATAAGAAAATACCCAACAGAAAACATTATGTTTAATATTACACTTGTTCTGCTGCTGTATTTAGCTGAGTGAACATTCAATCAACAAAGAAATTTCTAAAACGTATTTGTTAAAAATTTATTTGTGCTCATTATGAATAAAAATATCCCAAACAAACTACATGGTTTACTGTAGTCAATAATAATGAAAACGATTAAAACTATTTATTATTTGCTCAAATATTAACTCTAACAAAATATGTGTCTATGCTACATTATAATTAGCACACATATTATGTCTACTTATATTAATAATACTAAATACTACAAATAAGGTTTTAGAAATATTTTTTATTAAATATTGAGTTAAAAAATAAATTTATTTCCTCTGACTTAAGGTTTTACAAAATCCTTTTCCTCAGAGGGCGAAAAATTCAGGAGATAGACGATAATTATCTTTTGTTTACCCAGTTTTGTCCAAAAACGAACGCGGAAAAGTGACGAATCTGTAATTGCAGACAACCGATCGTTATACTAAGTATACCCCTCAATAGATGTCGAAAATTTTACATCTTTCTATAAGGTTTACTCAGAAAGCCAATATTGTGATACGTCACTTGTCCACGCATATATTGGGAGGTACTCATTGATATAACAACAGTTCTTTGAAATTTTAGAAAATAAGTCGCGATATACGTTGTGAAAAACGAACTCGCAAATCGCAAATTTAATTAAAGCACTCGATAGGCCCAGTTACTTCGGTACTATAATATTAATAAATAAAAAACTAATTCTATGGCAAGAAAATAAGGGTTCAACTTAATAAATTCTAGAATTTGTTTACGTTAATTTTACATTTGAACATTAATATTAATAAAAATGTGATTTTGCTATCAAGGCGGAATAATTTAAAACGTTTTTAGGTATTTCGAACTTCTTCGAAAAATTGTCTCCGGATATAACTTTTTCCTTTTATCAAATCAAAATAAATGAAATTTTTAACCGTATCTATTTAAAAAAACATCTATAACACACTTTTCTATCGCTGAGAGCTTTTTATAAGTTTGCAATACTCCAGAAGGGAAAAAAAACATTTTTATCCTATTTTAACTTTTTATTTTTCCTGTATCGTCCAAAAGAAAACATATGCATAACTTGAAAGGAAAAAGCGAATCAATAGTTTTTCGAAAAAGTCGTCAAACTTCTCGAATACCGGGGAACGAGATAAAAAAAAAAAGGACGAAAACATAGACAACTAAAAGTTCAATCAGCATCGGTGAAAGTAGAAAATAAAAGAATCGCAGAAGGGGAAAAAATGACAGTAGCAAAGAAACCCAGGCGTCTAACAAAACAAGCGAAGTAACGAGAAAGCACAAACAACTCGAAAGCAATGAACGGGAAAGGATGAAAGTACTTGGGCTGGACTACCGGTGGGGGCGCTAGTGCAGTGACCTGTGACGGAATATCTAAGAACGCTTCGTGGAGCTAATTGTTGGTCGTCTAACAATGCTGCGGGTGAACAATTAGACGAAACCAATATTCTACTAACTCAATCGCAAATCCAATCACTCCAACCAAGTCGTTGCTTAGGCTTTTATCCATGTTTGTGAGAATCCTTTCGTTTAATCGCCGGTAGGTGGACTTGGATCAGTGACTTCGTTTTATCTTTTTTTTTCTTTCTTATCGTCAAGTCTGAGGTGTATTGGCTTAGATTAGGTAAGGCGGTATTAATTAACTGGAAAGTGGATCAAGCAGGACAAGCAAGTATCTTATTCTAAGTCCAATGGTAGGTAGATAAGCCGAAAGACTAGTGTTAAATATCTATGACCAATATTCCGTTAAACTCATTTAAACTTTCATGTAGCCCACAACTAGACTTTTTGGATAAGTTATGAAACTATGAAATTAGTTTACAAGTTTGCAAGGGAAAACCTGTTTCTTTTTGTTGAGGCACGTTTCTTTTTTTAAAGAAAAATATTATTCTTTATATTATATTTTATATTACTTTTATATTTTTCTGGCAACTATGATTGCATTTAAAAAAATTGATTTCATAAAAAAATTATGTGTTGATTAAATTGCTATTTTTACTTTTTGAAGCACAATCATATAAAATAATTGTAAAATCGCAATTAAAAAGCGACACCTAGTGATTTTTGACTAGCTGCTAATGTTTTTACGCCTGTTTAAATAAAACACTTAGGGACTATTAGCGTTTAAAATAAGATGAATGTGTGCAAGACTTTACTTTTCAGACCACAAAGAATTCAACCAAATCCAACTAATCAAAAAAAGAATTTTTGTAAACATATACACCTCAAATTTATTTTATTAAAACTCTAACTTCTTCACTCCAAACCACATAACTTTTATCGAAGAAAACACTGCAGGTCTGATCGAGCGGTATCGAAAAGGTTTTACCAAGTAGTTAACCTTGTCCGTCATAGATTCACTATCCCTACCCCCACGTGTAGTGTGCACAGATTGCCCCTACTTGGCAGTAGGTGATTGATTCAGAAGTCGAATGGTGTTGAAGAAATCATGAAAGATTGTCATTGCAGCTGATGGATGGTGTAACAACTTCAAACTTTGCTGCCTAGATATCGGTAAAAGAGATTTCAAGTTTTTGTGCTAAAGAATTTGTGCAATTTTATTAAATTTACCTTAAGCTTCTAATATTTTATGTTATATATTATTCGGGTTTGTGTTTTAAGTTCAACATCTATACTTTAACCCGTTAACAACCCTTTTTTGAATATCATTAACACCTAATTATCAATTAAATTCGTTTTTCGTGCAACTTAATTTATTCGACACACATTAATCAGTACTAGACTGTCCAGTGTTCTACATTTGCCTTATACTCTGTTTAGTTTGATAAACTCAGGCAAAAAAAATAAAGAAACTGCCAAGGGGGGGAAAAAAATTAATTCTTTTTTTTTATTTTTACACACTCTTCTGTTCATATAATGGCACATTTTGACATATCTAGCTAATTGAAATTCGAATTGTCTATTTCACTCCATCTCAAGTTATATTGTATATAATGGTAATTAATAAGTGAATAATTTCTTTGCAAACAAAATCATAGAGGATGCTCTACTATAACGCTACAGTTTTTTACTATGAAATAATCCTAATAGTAGATAAGCGGAGGGTTATGCGTCTGGAAAATCCTTTAGTAAACTTTGTTAAAAATGTGACAAAAGTTATTTCAGTGAAAATTGCAGCACGATATGCAATTCAAACGACATGATTAAAGACCTAAGGGAACATATTAAGCTATCCTAAGGGTATTTCGTATCTGACTTTTAATGCAATAACCCTAAAAGATGCTTCCTAATGGGATTCGAAATGAAAGAATGGAGCATCATCCCATTAGTTAAGAATACTGACGGGAGTCTCTGAGATGCCGAGTTTAAAATTTAAATTCCAACTCTCTCTAAAACTTAAATTGGTATTACATTACCGTTTTATAATGAACTAATTGTAATGGTATTCAATTAGCCTATAATTAAGAAAATACTGTTTACTGCAGAAATAGTAATTACGTGTTACATCAATACTTACTGGATTAATTTAAAGCTTCCAAGTATGTCAAGATAAAAACATACTTAACAATATCCCTGTTTCAGAAAATAGAAATACTATTGAAACATTAATTGCAATTTAATGTTTGAAAATATTTCTTAAAAAATTATATAATAGAATGATTCTAAGTGTTTGAATACATAATGGTTTTCCATAGATGATAATGATCATTTATATTCCACCTTAATGGTACATTTTCAAAAGACGACAAATGTATGTACGTTTTGTTTTGCATATTTAATAAAATATTATCAACCACCGATTTAAAACACTACAGAATATTATAGTATTTCTTTTACATATTTTTTGATTCATAATGAAATGACTTAAGAGATAGCACAAATGCAATTCCACAATTACATTTATGGCTTTATTGCATATTTAATAAAAAGTTTTAACTCGTTGAGTACTTTCACTCGATTACGTGTATTTTCATGAAATCTTTCATGATCCAAAATCCCCCAAAAAATAGTACACACAACAGACATTAAACTTATATACAGTTCCACCTTTTTGCACAAGTTCCTAAAAAATTAATAAATTTACCAAAGCTTTTAGGGCTAGTTCTTGCAATATTTTACGGTTGATTTTTTCAGAAAAACTGGTAATCCCCAAGGACTCAGCGACAAGCATCTACCGCTTGCTAATCATCCGGTTAGAATGGACTCCACCACTGAAGCAAGGCTCTTGATATCCAGAAAAATCAGAAGGGCACAAGGTCTTTTGCGCGAAATCCCATGAGGAGAAAACAAGCGATATTGCGTCTAATGTGAGAGAGCTTTCCTCTGAAGTGGTTTTTCCTTTTGATCCTTGTTATTGGGGCTAACTCTCGAGTTACATTGTGTTTGAGAAACTTATATAGCCATTGAAATTCTTCGTGAATAAATGATTCGGTTGGTTTTTGAAATTGTAAGGTATAAGGGGGCATAGAATGAATGATTGGCCATTGTTTTTAACTATTTACGGATGTTAATAAGAAGCCAATTAGAGACCTTGTCAGAAAATAGCTATCTGTAGTTTTTATATAATTAAGGATTTTTCAAGAGAAAAAATATTTTTATCAGATTTAAATAAATTTAACGCGTTAACTTATGGCATGTACTGTAGAATAGGTTATATTATGAAAAGATGTGGTGAGGTGTTACAGATTCTACGACAAAATAATACTTTAAAAAAAGGCAAAAAAAATATTTTAAAAATATTCTTAAAAAATAGTCGGGTCGCAATTTGATGATTTTCGTAACATTGACTCATTGATAATTTGCCTATTGAAACTCTTAGATAAACGGAATTGGACTTTTTCTGGAGACTTAGTGGTATTATAATAGTTTTATCTATTTTGTTGCATAAACTTATTAATATTATTATTTATATTATTGCAAAAAATTCAATTTAAGTCTTCTGCTTATGAATAAGAATGGGAAAACTTCCCGTTTTGAAAAAGAAATATTTCTATTTTCTTCTACAATTTTTTAATGTATTCATGATACTTATTTACATGGGGCATTTCGGCATCGACTTTGCGACAAAATTATTACCTTCTACTTAAATTAGTTAAGGATATTCACGATGATCAAATGTACCCCATGTTACGATGCTCTCCCAAATCCCCCCTCTACCCCCCCCCCCCCCCAAGTGAAATAATACCATTATCCAAATATTTCATTAGTTACCTGAATATTATTTAACAAGTCGTATTTTTCTATTCTACTAATATTATAACATCACCCGCTTGTACTTGGATCCTAAATTTTCTCTTCATAATATATTAAAAAATTTAGTTTTTTGACATATTTTGCATCATAATACATAAACGATACCAACTTCAATAAGAATAGCAAATATTGGTGCTTACATTGTTTTTTAGCATACTAGTAATAAATTTTTTAAAAATGCCCTAAAGCTACATAAAGTTGCAATATCCAAAAAAATCACAAATGTATGGCTTTGAGACAGCAATTAGATTTAAAAAAACTCATTCGTTGTACTTCAAATCAGTAACACAATTTTCGGAATTGAATTTTAACACCTGTCCCCATTTTATTTTTTTAAGTAAACGAGTTATCGAATCGTGTTATATACCAAAAATAAGTGTTTACTTAAAAAATAATAACATTAGTTTGCAAAATGTTTAAGAACATAATATGATTCTTATAAAAGAATTCGCAGATAAGACTATAAATGAATGTAAATTAGTAAATTAAAAATTAGTCGGGTCGCAAATTGATCATTTTCGTAACATTGACTCATTGATAATTCGACTATAAAAACCTTTAGATAAATAGAATTGGACTTTTTCTGGAGTCTTTGTGGTATCATAAGAGTTTTATCTATTTTGTTGCATAAATTTAATATTAATATTATTATTTATAATATTGCCGAAAATTTAATTTAAGTCTTCTGCTTATGAATAAGAATGGGAAAACTTCCCGTTTAAAAAAAGAATTATTTCTATTTTATTCTACATTTTTTTAATGTATTCATGATACATATTTACATGGGGCATTTCGGCATCAACTTTGAGACAAAATTATTACCTTCCACTTGAATTAGTTAAGGATATTCACGATGATCAAATGTAAGGTAATCGTTTTCCGGCTGCCTATTTCTAGCCTCCTTCAGGAGCTTTAACACAGCCAATAACGCCTCGTATTTTAAAACCCTGGTCAAGTGACGAGGTCGACACCTGAGCGGGCACCCAACGGAACTTCGAGCGACATCGTACGCTAACGCCGTCGGGACTTTGGACTCCACAGATTTAACGAGCACGTCTGTCCCTGTGTACTCGGGCCCATCCGTGATGAGGATTTTCTACTATTTCCAGCACATATCCGATTTATAGGATGACTGGCAGTAAGTGGGATTCGAACCCCCGCACTCCTGAGAAGGTTGAACCTCTAGGCTGATGCCTTAACCACTCGGCCACGGACGGGAACAAATGTACCCCGTGTTCCGATGCTCTCCCAATCCCCCCCCCCTCCCTCCGGCTTCTTGATCAACTATAAGGGGAGGGGAGGGGGAAGGATGAAGGATTAATTTAATAGTAATGTTAATCATCTTTTTTTCTCTATTTCATTGTACGTAATCGTTTGATGAATTCAATTGCTCAAATATATATAATTTGTAATCAGAAATAATAAAAAAAACGTTCGATTTCAAATTGTTTAAGGTGAAACAGGATAATGAAACTTTTCTATGCGTATAAATACTCTATAATGTATACACTATTTACCTATAATTACACTAACCTGCAAAATTTCAATGAACTTAACTGTACTAAAAACATATGTTGTAGGTTGTTGTGTTTTTGTGTGTGTGTGTTTTTTTTGGGGGGGGGCGGCAATAGTGAAATAATATTATACTATATATACTTCTAAATATAATACTTCTAAATATTTACTATACTAAATATATACTATATACTATATATCTATACTATACTAAATATATATACTTCTAAATATTTCATTAGTTACCTCATTATTATTTATCCAGTCGTATTTTTTTTTATTCTACTAATATTATAACATCACCCGCTTGTACTTCTATTTTTTTTATCTTTACAAACTGTCCGTTAAAAAGGTTGACAGTTTCTGAGCACCGTTTTATTCTGGTAAGGTGGAGACATCAAAACCAATTTCGTGCGGTCGCTCGATTCTGTTACCGGACTGTGAGGAAACCAAGGCTTAACAAACCATTAATGGAATTCAATGTACCAAAAATCGACGGCTGAAATCAGAGTCCATGCAGTATCCATGCTTTTAGCCACTCATACTGCGAATCTATCATGAAACCAATATGGCCACTTCTGTAGTGTCTCATGCAACCCTAATTTCGCGTCACACACGTTTTGTCCGAGTGGAGTAATCTCCTCGAATTTCCGCTGCGGATATGCTAATTTCAAAGTAATTGCTATTATTTCAGCGCAACCGGATATTTCCGAGCGACCATTTTAAAGATAAAATTGATCGTCTATGGGTTCTAATCCTTCGGACATAAATGGGTGGTATCGAAGTCAGAGCAAATGTAACTGTTCGATTTCAAGCGCAATCTGGTTGAAGCAGGTTTCATTTAATTTTACGTCTATTCTCGCTTTGCGATTAATTAATTGTTTAGATTCAAAATGGACATGCTTTAATATTTTTTGTAACTATATATGTGTTTAAAGATAGACTATTTGCACTTTTTTGAAGTCCTTTTTACTTGGTCCAAAAATCTCTAAGCGATACTTCTAGAATAGATGTGTTGTAATTTGGTTCTTAATCAGAGACAAACTAATAGAGACATTTTATTTAATTGATTATGCAAATTCCGAAATACTTATAAAAAAGTTTCATTTGAGTAACACCTTTTAAAAGTCAACTCTAAATTTTTTATTAAAACACTATGTAATTTCTTAAAGCTGCAAAAAATGCAAATTGAGTTTTGATGTTAATCAATTCATCCTATGTAGGCTTGCTTTTTGTGAAGAAATCATGTTAATTCGGTGGTTTGCATAGCCATAGGAAGCAACCTTAAATTGGTTTCTGTGAGAAACCCTTTATGTCACAAGCTACGAGGGCGCGAGACACAGGGTTTTTTCAAAAACCTCATAAGTCCAATATTGTATACGATTGTTCTGAATATTTTTTTTTTACTTTTTTTTTGTCTAAAGTTGTTTTGAGTTGAATAAACAAAATTTTAGCTTCATAATATGAGTTAGTATTATCTTTGTTGTACTTGAAACACAAATAATTGTTGCTGTTTTCAGAAACCCCATAAGTCCAGGAACTTTAAAAATTATTTTAAATATTAAACAATCTGTTCAGAAATTTCGATGTAAGGTTGCCGTTAAAAGAGTTTTTTTAATTTCTCGAAAACTATATGGTTCGTGAACTTATGGGATTTCTGAAAAAATTCATTCAAATGTCAAACATATATATATTTTCGCATACTCTTCGGTATATTTTCGTATACTCTTCTTTTACTTAAATAATGAAAAAAAGAACATTAATGGGAAATTCTATACTTTTGATTCATGTATAAAGAACTTAAATAATATTTACAATTGCTACCACTATTAAATTCATTTTTTTTTTAAGGAAAGACGCGTCCAAGGATTGATAAATGATAACAAGTTGGACTAAAATTTAAAATGAACTGTCCAAATATTTTGGATAGTTTATAAAGAGTACTTAAAAGTAGTTTCTTTTAAATTTAATCACAATGTTTATGCTTATGAAATTAAGTGGGAAAAATAATTTAGAACTCTGGGTAATTGAAATGAAATGCATTATTCGTTTGATTTCATATCGCTACTAGACTTTTTCAAGGTCTTTAACATAGTTACGGACGCCTCGTAAATTTAATACTCATTAAAGTGAATAATATATAGATTATTATGCACATTAGCTAACACTCAAGTCAACAAATAAAAAAAAGTATATGGCGTCATGACATTGCGCTATGCTCACAGGTGATATACAACAAATATCATATAGAAAAAAGTATGTGCTTTTTTCAATGGTTGTGAACAGGGATTGGAGTAACGTGTTACTAGTAACGCCGTTACATTTTTCAGAAAGTAACTGTAACTTAGTTACTTTTAGCGGTAACGAAGTAACGAAAAATTGCGTTACTTTTCCGTTACTTTCCGAAGGCTGTCTGATGCTTATTTATAAATTCCACTCCTAAGAGAGATAGAGAAGGGAACATTTCGCATTCCCGAAATATGAGGTTTTCTTGGGAGGGAAAAAGCAAACTAGTATTGTCCACTTTGGCTGCTAAAGGCGTGACGGCTGTTTTCAGCCAGAATTGTTAAAGTACAAATGTTTCTCTTTGTCTGTTTACCTTTCCAAGTATCACATTATAAGTTCCGTAATTACAGGCTTCTACCGAAAAGAAGGGTTTTGAAATAAATCACGCTAATTGTCAAGCAGGTCAGGTTGTCGTTCGGCAAGTTTCGACCAGTGCAAACCCCTTTGTGTTGCCTGAACCTGAATGGGTTCTACAGCAATGACCAACAACAAAGTATCTCCCCTTGAAGAAGCGGGGGGGGGGGGGCACGTTCACACCTATTTCTTGGATTGAACCAGGATTGAAATTAAATAAAAAAAAATATTAATTATAATTTCAGCATTTTGTTTGTGCTTAGGTTTCGTTAATAATGAGTTTCTTTGAAAAATGGTAAGATGGCTAAATTACAATTTTTCTCATAACTTGAAATTTCAAAAAGTAACTGTGAATCGTTACTTTTCGTACTAAGTAACTGTAACGTGTTACTTTTCATATTAAGTAACTGTAACGGTAACAGAGTTACTTTTTTTATTAAGTAACTGTAACTGTAACAGAGTTACTTTTTAAAAGTAACTTTCCAATCCCTGGTTGTGAAGTTATGGAGACCTTTCCGCTGCCATTATTTAATCATAATAAGCCTAAGTATTACACGTTTAATACATTTGTGAAATTCTTCTAAAAAGATGTTGAAAAATATATTTAACTAGCTGTTTCATTGTTAGTCACTATAAATAAGGTAACTATGGATTGGTTTTTACTTGTGGCTATTTGTGTTATAGCCTATGTTTTTATTCGGTGTTCCTTGTTTTACATTAACACTTTCGCTGGAGAGGATTTTTGTTGCTGCCCAATAAGTCGAAGGAATAACAATATCGAAAACTTAGTGTATCGTGCCTTGAGGCATGATAAGTGAGAAAATATTTTCAAAGTATATTGTGAAAGTGTGAACATATTGTCAAGTAAAAACTACTTTTATAGCTCCAGTATTTCTGGTGTTATGGGCTAACTTTTGACAGATCCTTAAAATTTTTGACTTATGTTTTAAGCCAACTCTGATAATTTAACGATCAAAATGAGTTTTCGGTAGATATATTTTTTCAGAAACCTTATAAGTCCAATATTTTATGCGATTGTTCTGATTATTTGTTTTACTTTTTTTGGTCTAAAATTGTTTTGAGTTGAATAAACCAAATTTTTGCTAACAAATATGAGTTAGTATTATCTTTTTTGTGCTTGATAATTGTTGTTGTTTTCAGAAACCCCATAAGTCCAGGTACTTTAAAAATAATTTTAAATATTAAACAATCTGTGTGTTTAGTAATTTTGAGGTAAAGTTGCTGTTAAAACAAATTTTTTGTAATTTCTCGAAAACTACATGGTTCGTGGATTTATGGGGTTTCTGAAAAAATTGATTTAAATGTCAAACAGGTATAATTTCGTACACTCTTCTTTTAATAAAATATTGAAAAAAGCACAATAGTGGGAAATTCTATGCTTTTGATTCATGTATAAATTACTTAAAAAAATATTTACAATTACTACCACTATAAAATTCCAATAAATGTTTTTTTTAAAGCAGAAAAGACTTTGCGTTGCACTTGGCGCTTTTATAAAATTTTGAAACTAAATTTTAAAATGAACTGTCCAAGTATTTTGGACGGTTTATGAAGAGTTCTTAAAAGTAGTTTCTTTTGATATAGTTGAATTTAATAATAATGTTTGAGTAGTGAACATTGCTTTTGAGATTAAGTGGGGAAAATTACATTAATTTAGAACTCTGATAATTGAAATGAAATGTATTATTCGTATCGCTCCCAGCCTTTTTCAAGGTCTGTGAAATAGTTACGTACGCCTCGCAAATTCAAACCTCATTAAAGTGAATATATGGATTTATTATGCACATTAGCTAACATTCAACTCAACAAATAAAAGAACATCGTATATGGCGTCATGACATTGGGCCACGCTCACAGGTGATACACAAATATCACATACACAAATATCCCATAGAAAAAAACTGTGTTTTTTTTAGTGATTGTGAAATTATGGAGACATTTCCGTTGTCATTATTTAATCATAATAAGCCTAATTAATACATGTTTAATACATTTGTGATATTCATCTAAAAAGATTCTGAATGATATATTCAACTATCTGTTTCATTGTTAGTCACTGTAAATAAGGTTAACTATGGATTGGTTTTACTTGTGGCTATTTGTGTTATAGCCTATGCTTTTGTTCTGTCTTTTCGTTGTCTTGCATTAACACTTTCGCTGCTGAGGATTTTTGTTGCTGCTCAATAAGTCAAAGGAATAACATTATCGAAACCTTAGTTTACTGTGCCTTGAGCCATGATAAGTGAGAAAATATTGCCAAAGTATTTTGTTAAAGTATATTGTCAAGTGAAAACTACTTTTATTGCTCCAGTATTTCTGGAGTTATTGGCTAATTTTAGACTGATCGTTAAAATTTTTTACATATGTTTTGAGCCAACTATAATAATTTAACGATCAAAATGAGTTTTTGGTAAGTATATTTTACATTTAAATTACATAACAATTTAAAACTCTATAACTAAATTACAAGGCGTGCGTGGCAGCGTTAAAGTTCATATAATGGAGTTAGAAATTAACAACCACAAACGTACCAACCATTCAATCAGGGTAAGAAGCATACATGGTTTTTCCTAGCATTTCTACTTTTTTATATTTTGTCTCTATCTTCCTTTGAAAGGGGATTACAAAATAAAACTTGATTCAAAACAGCTTCTCAATCAGTTTTCCAAAAAGTATTTGATAAATGGTGGCTCTTTTATCGAACTACTGCAACGCATTAAAAAGCTTCAGATATCAGTAAAATTCAAGATATATTATCAAACTTCATTAACAAATCATCACACTAACAAAATATCGTGGTGAAATATAATTTTAATCTCAATTTGTGGGAAATTCTTCCTAGGTCTAACATGGACCAAGCATGCTTGAGAACTAAACACTGGGGGTTCTGCGTCGGTTCGCCACTAAACCGGGAAATATTCCTAGCACCCCAAATCCCCCTTAGGCCAGTAAGCTGAAATAAGCACGGCAGGTCTTGGCACCCTAACGTCCTGTTGCGCTGAAGAGTTTTTTTTTAAACAAGACCCGCCAGGTGGTGCCCATCCTTGTTTTTCTGTAGCCTTGGTGTTAATTCTTTTGTCAATAACGAGTGGCTAGTTGGACGATGACATCCCAAATAAGCTTTTTACTCATTAATAAACTACGTATGAAAGAATGGGTTGGGTCATGACTAGCCACTTGAATTGTATATCGATGGAACAAGAGTCACACACGCTTACCACTACACTGCCCCGTCGTGGATAAAATCTCTATTTTACTCTAAATCATTAGAGGTTATTAGTTTCGTTTACCCAATCAGATATTTGATTATCAATATTTATTTATATTATAAAGCAAACAGAAACATATTTTTCGAAACACTATTACTTATCATAGGAACTAAATACCTTCTGTTTATAGCTCAGTGTTTAAAAAAAGATTACCTTAAAGTGTTATATGTTTTTAAAATAACAGTTGCTAATGCACGTATAGACTTTAGTCTAAAGAAAGCTATGTTACATATTTCCAAACCGTAACTCTTTCTGTGCTAATATTGTTTGCAAAAACCAACAATGGGTAAGTTTCAAATTAAAAGTACAACTTCATGTATTAGATTTCGGAAATACATTTTTATTTATTGTAGAGTAAGATAAACTAAAATGTAGGGGCACTTAAGGAATTTTTATTTTGGCTTTATAAAAGAATATTATTAACTATTTAAAATGGTAATTCAATTGAAGTTAAATACAGGGTGATCGGTTATAAAACACCCCTAAAAGCACACGTGAATACAACATTGACAAAAGTGAAAACTCTCCAGTGAAATCAATTTTGGAAACACCCTTTGGAACAATATTGAAAATACACGTTCAAACAACGTTGACAAAAAAGAAAACTTTCACGTGGGATCAATGTTAAAAGCTCAAGTTTTAACAACATTGAACATGTTGCTGTTCAACTTTAAAACCACTTTTGAACAACATAGTTGTGTTGCTTCGGTTAAGACATATTTTAATTTCTAATCGGCATGCCCGAAACTGTAATAAGTCCGCAGTGGAGCAATCCTAAAGAACAGGTTGCTCAACTCTATTAAAATTTTGTGGATTGTGGAAGATATGCTATTTCGAAAGCTGTGTCATTTTCTCTTTTAAAAATAATTATTTTAAAGTATTAGTGGTAATAAAATAATAATTAAAAATGCCTATATTCTTCTGTTTACACGTTTTTTAAATAAAAAACAATAGTGCTCTTAAAAACAGGAAGTAAAAAGAGTTTCAGTAATTAAAAAAATCTTTTTTTTAAAATACAGACATTTTTAATTTCTAACTGGATTTAAAAAATGGCTTTGAAACATTTTTTCTTCTTTTTTCTGGTTTCTGCAACCAATTTAATTAGGAGCACGAAAATACTTTTTCTCTTTATGCAATCACCATAAGAATGAAAAAAAGATCTAAACGCTTTGAGACTTAGATTCTAATGTAAACAGTACAAATATACACCGAAATGAAATATATAACCATTTTGTCACCATCGTTTTATAGATTTACTTTAACGGCTATCTAATAAAATCACATTTTAAAAATAAATATGCATTGTGTGCAAAAAAATATTGTGAAAGTAAACCGTAGGAACACAAACCATTTTATAAAAACTGTACGAATAACTCTATTGCTTACTTTTTGCTTGGCAGCCAGGAGTTATATATCCGAAACTCAATAATCCAAAAGTTTTTTTTTCATTGCTTTTAAAGATTAAATACAGGGTAATCGGCAATAAAACACACCTACTCTGAGCACTCTATACAGCGTACTACTCAGAGTAAAGACTCAAAATTTGGAAAGAATACTATTCCAGACGTAGTGAAACGGGTTACGCAAAAAATAGTTACCAAAGTGTATTTTGTCTCTTTTTAGCACATTTTCTGATGCAAAGCTCCTTCTATCGGAGTTTCTGGATTTTTTTAATAATCCGTTTCCCCAGGTCTTCAATACAGACAAAACTCAGAACTAACCTCCTACCCTAAAAATTACTTAGTTAGAACGAAAAATCGTCCGCAAAGTCTAAAGTCTTAACATATGAATCGTCTTTGAATATATTTGAATTTAAAAATATGTATTAAGAAATAGCATCGCTAACAAAATAAACCCATAAAATCGGTCAATAAACTATTTGAAACAAAAGTATAAGCATTTTAAGCCAATATATCTGTTTCGGTTTCAAAATTGGTAAGATAGATATATTGATGATTTTTTTTAAAGAGTTAACAAATATCACAACCAAATTAATTGTCAAATATTTGTAACGATTTTTATAGTAATATTATTAACACTACTCGATTTTTTTCAGTAAACTAAGTAGTTTTATTAATTATTTGGTTAAAAAATGTAGTTTGTTGTGCAACTCCAAGACTTTCTAGAATTGAGCTAAAATATTTTATCACTACTAACAGCTTATAATTTCTAAGGAATCATAACATTAATTTAAAATACAATAATACCCTTTGATAAATGCACTTCTTTCAAATATTTTAATTTATCAATGCATATAGGAAGCAATTTCACTAGCACTCTCTTGCAAAACCTAAGAAGGCGGCATTTCAAAAGTCGACATTATAGTTAACAACAATTAAGATATCAATCCATTTCTGCTAGAAAAAATTGTAAACTTGTAGTCGTTAAAGTGAATTAAAGATACTAATTTGGAACAATGAAATACTTTTTAGCTAATTTTCCGTAACTAGGACGTATTTTAAAAAGGTTAACGTTGCAAAGAGTGGATTAAATTAATTAGTGAAAGTTTGAGGTAGAATCTTTCATTTAAATCAACAATTTATCAAAAAATTAAAATATTCCTTTTCGTAATTTTTTATTTTCTAGTAAATCTCATAGCCTATTGAACACGTAGTTGGTATGAGAATATTTTTCTGGTAATTTGAGCATTCACTACATGTGATTCTGCAGAGAAAAGGACAATCATAACTTTGTAATCTGTAGCAAAGACTACTTTATTGAATTATATCGGTAAATAGTAAGAAGTCACGGGATGTTTTCGAAAGTATGCCGTCACGTTATCGCGTGCTTCAGCCATTTGTAAAGAACAGGACAACATATAAAATAAGTATTTATCTGGTCAGTAGGACCAAACGAATTGAAATTAATTTCTCTAAGTAACATTAAAATATAAGTAATATTTAAAAATTGCTTCAAAACATACTGTTATTGGACCTCGAAACTCTTTGTAGACAGACTTAAAGAAATTTTTGTTTATTATATTTGTTGTCGTCATATTTATGGCCAAAAGAGAAAACGGTTATTGTATTGGGCAGTTAAATATCGCCCTTCTATCTTTCACTTCGCATTTTAAGGAATTGCGACAGTTTTTAAGAAACATTATCTAGCCTGACCGAATTTGTTATAGTGATTAACTTTTCGACTAAGAAATCATCATAAAATTTCTATAAATCATATTTCCTTCACGTTCTTGATGTTTAAAAACAATACATAAAATAAAACAAAAACTATAAGTACTATTTGTATAGTTAGGTAGTTGAATAACAAACTAAACAGTATTGCGAAATGCAAAACATCTGGTCACCACACTACATTATATTTACTTTTAATTTACTTTTAATTGTATTTACTTTTAAGCAAGCAACTTTATCAAGTAGTGGTTGCTTGAACAAGAACGATCGCAAAATTTTCACTTTCATGTTCTTTATACTCTCGATATTCACTTTTCAATTTATTTATGTTAACTTATTTTTTTTTAAATATTAAAATGTGCATTTTTATTTTTAAAAAATCGGACAAGATAGAAAAAAAATGTAAGTAAAAGTAGTATTCCACAAAAACCTCCCTATAGACTTAACCTGGGAAGTGATATAAGGAAATGTTGTTCTTGACTCTCATTTAATTGATAAAATTATTCAAGCTTCATTTTCTCAAATAAACGCTTTATTAGATATATTTGTCGTCACTTATAGTAATATACAATATTTCACTCTTGCTTATAATTATATCCTTTTAAAAGTAAATAAATTAATTAATAGTTTCACTTTCAATAAAAGATTTTTTTTTCTTATCCAACTTAATTCGGATCGATAAATGGTCATTTAATGGAACTTGTTGTGCAGTATTTATTGGAAAAGATTCAGTTGCAAGGTAAAACCAAACCCACACTCCTGTTACTTAGTCGTTAATTAATCTTGGATTGTATAAATATACAAGGACAACTTTGTGAGAAAATTCATTTGAAATATAAGAAAAGAATATAAGAAGCTCAAGTTTAAACAACATTGAAAATGTTGGTGTTCAACTTTAAAACCACATTTGAACAACATAGTTGTGTTGCTTGGGTCAAGACAGGTTTCAATTTCTAAACGGCACGCACGAAACCGCTCTAAGTAGGAAGTTGAGGGAAATGTATTTTATATTCAAAGAGCAATTCTGAAGAGAAGAGGTTGCTCAATTTTATTTAAAGCGTTCAAATACATAATTGAATCGTAATTCAAAAGATGTATCATTTTCTATTTTAAAAATAATTATTAGAAAGTATTAGTGGTAATTAAATAATAATTAAAAATGCCTATATTTATCTGTTTACATATATTTTAAAATAAAAAACAATAGTGCTCTTAAAAACAGGAAGTAAAAAGAGTTTCATTAAGTAAAAAAAAATTTAAAATACATACATTTTTTTTCTATTTAAGGGGTTACGGTACCCAAAAATTGGTCAAAATATCGATTTTTCAGTTTTTACTGTTTATTTTTTACAATTTTTTTCTGAAAATTTAGTGAAAATTTCATAATGATGTCTTTTTTGGAAAAAAAGTTATTAAATATTTTCTGGAGTCATTCCTATAAGTTTGAATATGTATTTCGTCTGCTTCCAACCTTTTTTCTCGGTTTCGCGTTTTTCAATTCTTGTGTTTAATAAATCCTTAAGGCTTTTTGCTAATTAAGTTAGAATTTTGAATTTTTTAAACTTTGTTCTTATATAAATAATGCACAAAATTGTGCATGGAATAAGGTCTACTATGTATAGTTGTTTTTTTAAAAATGTTGTATTCAATAATTTGTAATTTTTTGGTGATTTTCAGTATAAATGAATGTTACTTTTTAACTGTAGCTCACATTTTAAAATCCATGCACTGCACAGTTTTTTAAAAAATAGTACTAAAAACAAACTATAAAAGCTTGGTGGAGTTATTCTAAAAATTGAAAGAGGAGTAGCGTTTTAAAAAGTTTAAAATGTTGACTCTTTTTAAATAAATGAAAAACTACTTGTAAATATTTGTTTTTATTGCTAGAAAATGTTTATTTAGAGTTAACATTATATAAAACCACTATAATTTACAAATTTATGTTATTATTTCTAGAAATAGTGTTTTAGGTACCGTATCCTCTTAAGCAATCACCATAACAATGGAAAACGATCTAAACGCTTTGAGACTGAAATTCTAATGTAAACAGTACAAATATACACAGAAATGAATTATATATAACCATTTTGTCACCATCATTTTATAGATTTACTTTAATGGATATCTAATAAAATCACATTTTAAAAATAAATATGCATTGTGTACGAATATCTCTATTGCTTACTTTTTGATTCACGGCCATGAGTTATATATCCGAAACTCAAAAATTTAAAAGTATACTTTTTTTATTGCTTTTTAAGTTTAAATACAGGGTAATCGGCAATAAAACACCCCTTCTCTGAGCCCTCTATACAGCGTACTACTCAGAGTAAAGACTCAAAATATGATAAGAATTCTATTCCATACGTAGTGAAACGGATTACGCAAAAAATAGTTACCAATGTGTATTTTGTCTCTTTTTAGCACATTTTCTGATGTAAAGCTCTCTATATCAGAGTTTCTGTTTTTTTTTTTTAATAATCCATTTCTTCATGTCTTCATACAGACAAAACTGAGAACTACCCTCTCCTACCATAAAAATTACTTATTAATAAAATACTTTAGATAAAATAAAATACTTAGAATAAATATACTTTTTATTTTATAGTAAAGATAAAGGCGTTTTGATAACTTTTATTTATATTGAGAATTTGAAATAAATGAAAAGAATAAGAAAATACCCAACAGAAAACATTATGTTTAATTTTACACTTGTTCTGCTGCTGTATTTATCTGAGTGAACATTCAATCAACAAAGAAATTTCTAAAACGTATTTGTTAAAAATTTATTTGTGCTCATTATGAATGAAAATATCCCAAACAAACTACATGGTTTACTGTAGTCAATAATAATGAAAACGATTAAAACTATTTATTATTTGCTCAAATATTAACTCTAACAAAATATGTGTATATGCTACATTATAATTAGCACACATATTATGTCTACTTATAATAATAATACTAAATACTACAAATAAAGTTTTAGAAATATGTTTTATTAAATATTGGATTAAAAAAGAAATTTAATTTTGTCAGAAAGAAATTTATTTTACTCAGAAAGCCAATATTGTGAAACGTCACTTGTCCACGCATTTATTGGGAGGTTCTCATTGTTATAATAACAGTTCTCTGAAATTTTAGAAAATAAGTCACGATAAACGTTGTGAAAAACGAACTCGCAAATCGCAAATTTAGTTAAAAGCACTCGACAGGCCCAGTTACTTCGGTACCATAATATTAATAAATGAAAAAAATTATTTCTATGGCAAGAAAATAAGGGTTCAACTTAAAAAAATTCTAGAATTTGTTGACGTTTATTTTACATTGGAACATTAATGTTAATAAAAATGTCATTTTGCAACTAGACCGAATAATTTAAAACGTTTTGAGCTATTTCGAACTTCTTCGAAAATTTGTCTCCAGATATAACTTTTTCCTTTTATCTGTTCAAAATAAATGAGATTTTTAACCGTATCTATTTAAAAAAAACACATCTATAACACACTTTTCTATCGCCGAGAGCTTTTTAGTTTGCAATACTCCAGAAGGGAAAAAAAACATTTTTATCCTATTTTACCTTTTTATTTTTCCTGTATCGTCCAAAAGAAAACATATGCATAACTTGAAAGGAAAAGGCGAATCAATAGTTTTTCGAAAAAGTCGTCAAACTTCTCGAATACCGGGGAACGAGATAAAAAAAAGGACGAAAACATAGACAACTAAAAGTTCAATCAGTATCGGTGAAAGTAGAAACTAAAAGAATCGCAGAAGGGGAAAAAAATGACAACAGCAAAGAAACCCAGGCGTCTATAACAAAACAAGCGAAGTAACGAGAAAGCACAAACAACTCGGAAGCAATGAACGGGAAAGGATGAAAGTACTTGGGCTGGACTACCGGTGGGGGCGCTAGTGCAGTGACCTGTGACGGAATATCTAAGAACGCTTCGTGGAGCTAATTGTTGGTCGTCTAACAATGCTGCGGGTGAACAATTAGACGAAACCAATATTCTACTAACTCAATCGCAAATCCAATCACTCCAACCAAGTCGTTGCTTGGCCTTTTATCCATGTTTGTGAGAATCCTTTCGTTTAATCGCCGGTAGGTGGACTTGGATCAGTGACTTCGTTTTATCTTTTTTTTTTCATTCTTATCGCCAAGTCTGAGGTGTATTATTGGCTTAGATTAGGTAAGGCGGGTAAGGCGGTATTAATTAACTGGAAAGTGGATCAAGCAGGACAAGCAAGTATCTTATTCGAAGTCCAATGGTAGGTAGAGAAGCCGAAAGACTATTGTTAAATATCTATGACCAATTTTCCGATAAACTCATTTAAACTTTCATGTAGCCCACAACTAGACTTTTTGGATAAGTTTAATTTAATTATGAAATTAGTTTACAAATTTGCAAGGGAAAACCTGTTTCTTTTTGCTTGAGGCACGTTTCTTTTTTTTTTTAGAAGGAAAATACTATTCTTCATATTATATTATTTTGTAATACTTCTATATTATTCTTTTTATTTTATAAAAAGGACATATGAATATTTTCGGGCAACTATGATTTTATTAAAAAATTGATTTCATTAAAAATTATGTGTTGATTAAATTGCTATATTTACTTTTTGAAGCAAAATCATATAAAATAATTGTAGATCCGCAATTAAAAAGCGACCGCTAGTAATTTTTGTCTAGCTGCTAATGTTTTTACGCCTGTTTAAAAAACACTTAGGGACTATTAGAGTTTAAAATAAGATGAATATGTACAAGACTTTACTTTTCAGACCACAAAGAATTCAGCCAAATCCAAAGAATCAGAAAAAGAAGTTTTGTAAACATATATGAAGTAGAATAACATTACTTCACAGGAGAGCATACTTATTATTTAGTTAACTACATAAATGAAGATAGTTTGGACGTCCAAGAACTTTTATTATAAAGAAATCATTTAAAGTATTTAACGGGATGGAGTCCGGAGCCGAAGCTCGGCCCGCCAAAAAGACGCACAACCTTACATCTTGAAGTCTAATTAAAAAGTGACTCTATTTTTAATGGTTGTGAGAAGAGTGGATCAGAAGTCAAAACAAAGTCTGCTGCGTCTGCGATTTCTCTGGGAAAGAATGTATTGACGCCTATTAAAACGTGGGAACTGTTCGATGGATCGGCAAGACATTAACTGAGAGTTATTAAGAAAGAACTGAATATTAGAATATTATAGAGATTCGTGTGGTTAATAATATAACTTTATAGAGATTTATACGATATATCACATATATACCTCAAACAAATTTTATTCAAACTCTAACTTCTTCACTCCAAACCACATAACTTTTATCGAAGAAAACCCTGTAGATCTGATCGAGCGGTATCGAAAAGGTTTTACCAAGTAGTTAACCTTGTCCGTCATAGATTCACTATCCCTACCCCCACGTGTAGTGTGCACAGATTGCCCCTACTTGACAGTAGGTGATTTATTCAGAAGTCGAATGGTGTTGAAGAAATCATGAAAGATTGTCATTGCAGCTGATGGATGGAGTAACAACTTCAAACTTTGCTGCCTAGATATCGGGAAAAGAGATTTCAAGTTTTTGTGCTAAAGAACTTGTGCAACTTTATTAAATTTACCTTAAGCTTCTAATATTTTATGTTCTCATATATTCATCGGGTTTGTGATTTAAGTTCAACATATATACTTTAACCGGTTAACAACCCTTATTTTGAATATCATTAACACCTTTATTATCAATTAAATTCGTTTTTTCTTGCAACTTAATTTATTCGACACGCATTGTTCAGTACTAGACTGCCCAGTGATCTACATTTGTCTTATACTCTGTGTAGTTTGATAAACTTAGGCAAAAAAAATAAAGAAATTGCCAAGGGGGGGATGAAAAAAATTGAATTCTTATTTTTTTTAATTTTTACACAGTCTTCTGTTCATTTAATGACACATTTTTACATATCTAGCTAATTGAAATTCGAATTGTCAATTTCACTCCACCCCAATTTATATTGTATATATTGGTAATTAATAAGTGAATAATTTCTTTGCAAACAAAATCATAGAGGATGTTCCACTATAACGCTACAGTTTCTTTACTATGAAATAAATCCAAATAGTAGATAAACGGAGGGTTATGCGTCTGGAAAATGCTTTAGTAAACTTTGTTAAAAATGTGACAAAATTTATTTCAGTGGAAATTGCAGCACGATATGCAATTCAAGCGACATGATTAAACACCTAAGGGAACATATTAAGCTATCCTAAGGGTATTTCGTATCTGACTTTCAATGCAATAACCCTAAAAGATGCTTCCTAATGGGATTCGAAATGAAAGAATGGAGCATCATCCCGTTAGTTAGGAATACTGACGGGAATCTCTAAGATGCAGTGTTTAAAATTTTAATTCCAACCCTCTCTAAAACAAAAATTGGTATTACATTACCATTTTAGAATGAACTAATTGTAATGGTATTCAATTAGCCTATAATTAAGAAA
This sequence comes from Oedothorax gibbosus, assembly GCA_019343175.1. Taxonomy (NCBI): domain Eukaryota; kingdom Metazoa; phylum Arthropoda; class Arachnida; order Araneae; family Linyphiidae; genus Oedothorax; species Oedothorax gibbosus. The sequence continues at coordinate 4,474,194 of CM033282.1, read as the reverse complement.
ATATTGTTTACTACAGAAATAGTAATTACGTGTTACATCAATATTACTGGATTAATTTAGAGCTTCCAAGAATGTCAAGATTAAAACATACTTAACAATATTCCTGTTTCAGAAAATACAGGGTGTTCAGAAAAGGACTCCCTGTTTTCAAAAATTAATTAAAAAAAATGATAGAGATATTAACACATTCTGCAAACGATGAGTCATGTCTGATTTGATATGGAACACTTTATTATGTAGTTATGTTTATTACGTATTATATGTTATTAAACTTTATATGTTCAATTTAAGCGACAGATAGCGCTGCAATACCATTGTTGGATTCCAGCAATAACTATTGCTGCTTTCCTGACTGAAGCTACTGAACATTCTGAAAACGTGTCCTTCTTTCGTATTACGGATGCTAGTTCTTCATACAGCCAAAACGGTATTGCGCGCATCTGTCGTAAATGAACATAATAAGTGTAATACATAAAAACGTATAAACATAACTAACATATTTAAAGTGTTCCATATCAAATTCAGACATGAGTCATTCGTTTTCTGCAGAATTGTGTTAATATTCTATCCATTCTTTTATTAATTTTTGAAAACAGGTAGTCCTTTTCTGGACACCCTGTATAAATACTATCGAAACATTAAATGCAATTTAATGTTCGAAAATATTTCTTAAAACGTCTTCAAACGTTCTATCTTCTTCAAACGTACTCCGTGTTCCGATGCTCTCCCAATTCACCTTCTTTAGTTTTTTTTATATATTTTGCATCATAATACATAAACGATACTAATTTCAATAAGAATAGCAAATATTGGTACCTACATTATTTTTAGCATACTAGTAATAAATTTTTAAAAAATACCCTAAAGCTACATAAATTTGCAATATTCTAAAGAAAAACGCAAATTTATGGCTTTAAGACAGCAATTAGATTAAAAAAAAACTCATTCGTTGTACTTCAAATCAATAACACAATTTTTGAAATTGAATTCTAACACCTGCCCCCATTTTATTTTTTTAAGTAAACGAGTTATCGAATCGTGTTATATACCAAAAATAAGTGTTTATTTAAAAAGTAATAACATTAGTTTGCAGAATGTTTAAGAACATATAATTCTTATATAAGAATTCGCAGATAAGACTATTTGGAAATGAATGATATGTTATTTAAATATCCAAACGCACACAAACATGAAAATGATACAGCTAATCTAGATATTTCTTGATTTAATTACAAAATGCAAACATATGATTGCATTTTGTCTAACAATTTTGTCTGTTTGCATATCTAACACATGTACTCATAAAGTTCAATTAAAAGTTTATTCACGTTTTAATTTTACTTGAAACAAAAATAGTATGCCGTAAAATAAAATTACTTATTTTCAACATTTTATTTTAGTGAATTACTCTTAAACCTAAACTAAATTAGGAGAGATTTGAAATTGATGTGTAAAAATAAAAAGGGAGTAAATTCTAAATATCTGACTAATCAAATAAAGTGATTTTACGTTCAAACTCCTGATTAATAAACTTTAAATTTTAACACAATATTTATTTAGAAATAGTTATATCAGATCTTATAAAACAGCATTAGATTAATCATTACAAAAAACCGATTTACCAAATAAATATTGTTTAAAAATCGTCGAATGACTTAAAAACCTTTCAAAGTACATTTGCTTCAGACATGTCCAGGAGCCTCCAGACAACAATTTTAGTTAATTACAAAATCATTTAATATTTTGGTATTTACATGTTTATGGAGCCTCTAGGCAACACTTTTAGTTTAATCACAAACACATTTATCTCATAAAAAAGTCGTTTTTTTTCACTCAAAATAATTAAATAAAACTTTGCATTAGAATTATCTTCTAGGTTGTTGGTTACGTTAATTTTTAAATTCGTTTTTATATAAATATTTACGATTACGATACAATTGCATAATGATAAACGCATATTTAGTATTGTAATATCATTTTTCAAAAACAATTGTGGTTGTTGTTTACATGTTGCGTTGCGTTCTTTAAATATATATTTTTTAATTTTATGTTTTATTCAAATAGTATACGTGTCAATCAGAAGACAGGAACTAAAATAAAATACATATATAATATATTTTTGTAAATCATAAGTATTAAAACTACTTTTTTGTATTTTCTTTTTTAAAATGATAATTGATGTTTGAAAGTTATAATACTATCTTAACGTATTTAGGGGTGAATGAGCCCGATCGAACGCGGGTCTCCAAACCGAAGTGCTTCTTCCTCTTTATATCAAAATTACGGATCTTGTTTAGTGTGAAAACAATATATTTTTAAAGAATATCAACAATTAAGATTATTCTTACAATGCAGTTCAGCACTTTTAACAAAAAGATATGTTTATTTGAATTTGCTACTCTGAAAATTAAATAAAAAAAATGTGTTTTAAATATTTAAATTTGACAAGTGAACTAAAGAACTCAACAAACACTTGAATTTTTACAAAATAAAACATAAAATATTGCCCCCAGTGGTCAATTGAAATTAATATTTAGTAGACGGTAACTAAGATCTTTTGCACTGTGTGAATTTACTAAAATAAGTCCTAATTCTATCCTAAAACTGCCATTTTCATTTTCGATGTGGAAATAGACTCTTTCATTATCGTTTAGTTGATGGTAAAATGTTCGGGAACAATTTGGAACTTCCACCCACCCCTTAAATTGACGCAGCCAAGTCTTGGCCTTTACAGTGCCTAATCTACCCTTAGACATTTTTTTTATCTTTACAAATTGTCTGTTAAAAAGGTTGACAGTTTTTGAGCACCGTTTTATTCTGGTAAGGTGGAGACATCAAAACCAATTTCGTGCGGTCGGTCGATTCTGTTACCGGACTGTGAGGAAACCAAGGCTTAAAAACCATTAATGGAATTCAATGTACCAAAAATCGACGGCTGAAATCCGGCTGAGTCCAGTATCCATGCTTTTAGCCACTCAGACTGCGAATCTATCAAGAAACAAATATGGCCACTTCTGTAGTGTCTCATGCAGCCCTAATTTCGCGTCACACACGTTTTGTCCGAGTGGACACTGTAATTAATCTCCTCGAGTTGCCGCTGCGGATATGCTAATTTCAAAGTAATTGTTATTATTACAGCGCAGTCGGATATTTCCGAGCGACCCTTTTAAAGATAAAATTGATCGTCTACGGGTTCTAATCCTTCGGACATAAATGGATGGTATCGAAGTCTGAGCAAATGTAACTGTTCGATTTCAAGCGCAATCTGGTTCATTTAATTTAACGTCTATTTTCGTTTTGCGATTAATTAATTGTTTAGATGCGAAATGGACTTGCCTAAATATTTTTTGTAATTATATAGTTTTTTAAAGATAGACTATATGCACTTTTTTGAAGTCATTTTTATTTGATCCAAAAAGCTTTAAGCGATACAAACATCATTGACATCAGCTTCAAGGGCATCGAACTCTCCTGACTTTGTTATCAGAAACATTTTTTATGGTGTCCAAAATCTATCTTGAATTTTTCAAAACGTTCGAAGAAGTTAAAGCAATATTATAGGACACATATTTAAATGTCTCATAATATTGCTTTAACTAATAGCCCGATTATCTATTCTTGATATTCATTATGTTGTAATTTGTAATAATTATTATGTTGTAATTTGTTGTAATTTGTAATAATTATTATGTTGTAATTTGTTGTAATTTGTTGTAATTTGTAATAATTATTATGTTGTAATTTGTTGTAATTTGTAATAATTATTATGTTGTAATTTGTTTCTTAATCAGAGACAAACCAATAGAGACATTTTATTTAATTGATTATGCAAATCCAAAATAATATAAAAAAATTTCATTTGATTAACACCTTTTAAAAGTCAACTCTAAATTTTTATTAAAACATTATGTTATTTCTTAAAGTTGCAAAAAATGCAAATTGAGTTGTGATGTTAATCAATTCATCCTATGTAGACTTACTTTCTGTGAAGAAATCATGTTAATTCAGTGGTTTGCATAGCCATAGGAAGCAACCGAAAATAGCGTTTCTGGGAGAAACCCTTTAAGTCACAAGCTAGGAGGGCGTGAGACATAGGGTTTTAGCTTCCAAAGTACGTTTATAACTTAAAAAGTGGAAGGTATTATAATCGTTCAGTCCGTCTGTCTGTCCGTCTGTCACCCACTTTCACAGAAAGATATGTCATATTAATGCAAAATATCAGGCAAGGTTATGTACCAAATTTCATTAAAAAAATTAAATTGCAAGTATGTTTAAAATTTAAATAACTAAAAATTTAATCTGCATTGAAATAACATGAAAATTCCATTTTCATTCAATACTTTCACTGTTGCTATTTCGTCAAACGTACGAGAAACTTTATTTAAAATAAAAATAAAACTTTTGAAAGAATATTTATTTATGTGATATAATTTAGTTTGGATTGTTGTAATATCATAATAGAGTTATTTTGATGGTTCATTATATATGTATGAAGAAAGATGCATAGAGAATTCTAACTATGCATAAAAAAATATGCAAAGCTTTGCTTTTATTTTTTAAGCATCAATTTTACTAATTATTTATTTTTTCAAACTGTAAATTAATTGAACAAACGATAAATAATAACTTAATTTTCGAAAGAAAGTTAATGCAAATGGGAAATTGTGGCGGCTCAAAGATATTTATTTAAAAAAAATTACATCATTCTTCTTCGAACTTCAAACAAATTTAGCAAGCGATAAAGACTAATTATTAAATCTGAGAAAGAAGATTAATGAAAATTGTTAATTTTGGCGTTTAAAAGTTTGAATTAGAACTAACTAAAGGCCCTGTTTGGCGAATTTCTATCTGAGGTGTATAAATATAGTTTGTTTCCCGTTGAGCACAAATGCTGTGTGTAAGCGGTTTAAGTGACAGATTCTGTAACAAACCTACTTAATAATTATTTATTCTTCTCTTTGTCGAAATAAAGTTAATGAACATGGGAAATTGTGCTGACTAAAAGATATTTATTAAAAAAATGCAGCATTATTTTTCGAATTTCAAACAAATTTAGCAAACGATAATGAGTAATTATTAATTTGCGAAAGAAGATTAATGAAAATAGTTAATTTTAGAGTTTTAAAAAGTTAGAATTAGAAATAAATTATTAGCTAAAGGCCCTGCTTGGCAAATTTCTTTCTGAGATGTATAAATAGTGCGTTTTTTTGTTGAGCACAAATATTGTGTGGAAGCGGTTTAAGTGACAGATTCTGTAACAAACCTACTTTTTTTTCCGAAACCTCATAAGTCCAATATTGTATACGACAGTTCTGATCAATTTTTTTTACTTTTTTTTATCTAAAGTTGTTTTGAGTAGAATAAACAAAATTTAAGCTTCATAATATAAGTTAGTATTATCTTTTTTGTACTTGAAACACAAATAATTGATGTTGTTTTCAGAAACAGCATAAGTCCAGAAACTTTAAAAATGATTTTAAATATTAAACAATCTGTTCAGTAATTTCGATGTAAGGTTTCTGTTAAAAGTTTTTTTTTTTTCAATTTCTCGAAATGAAAGGAAAATAAATCAAATAAATCAAAGGAATAACATTATAGAAACCTTAGTTCCTCATGCCTTGACCCATGATAAGCAATGAAAGTGTGAAAATATTGTCAAGTAAAAACCACTTTTATAGTTCCAGTATTTCTGGTGTTAAATTTTGACAGATTATTAAAATTTTTTACTTATGTGTTGCGCCAACTATATAATTAACGATAAAAATGAGTTTTTGGTAAGTATATTTTACATTTAAATTACATAACAATTTAAAACTCTATAACTAAATTACGAGGTGTGCGTTGCAGCGTTAAGGCTCATGTAACGGAGTTAGAAATAAACAACCGCAAACGTACCAATCATTCAATCAAGGTAAGAAGCATACAAGGTTTTCCTACCATTTCTATTGAATGGGCTGTTTTCCAATGTGTGGGTTTTCTTTTCAAAATACAAGTGAGTATAATCGAAACTCGTTTATCATTCACACATCATTTGCTGTAGAGTTTCGACATTTTTAAATTGTACTTTTTTATATTTTGTCCCTATCTTCGTTTGAAAGGGGAGGACAAAATAAAACCTGATTCAAAACAGCTTCTCAATCAGTTTTTCGAAAAGTATTTGATAAATGATGGTTCTTTTATCCAACTACTGCAACGCAGTAAAAAAGCTTAAGTACAACTTCATGTATTCGATTTCTGAAATACATTTGTTTTTTATTGTAGAGTAAGATAAACTAAAATGTAGAGGCACTTAAGGAATTTTTATTTTGGCATTATAAAAAAAATCTTAATTAACTATTTAAAATGGTAATTCAATTGAAGTTAAATACAGGGTAATCTGTTATAAAACACCCCCAAAAGCACACGTGAAAACAACATTGGCAAAAGTGAAAACTGTCCAGTGGTATCCATTTTGGAAACACCCATTGGAACAATATTGAAAATACACGATCAAACAACGTTGACATAAGTGAAAACTTTCACGTGGGATCAATGTTGAAAGCTTAAGTTTAAACAACATTGAACATGTTCGTGTTCAACTTTAAAACCACATTTGAACAACATAGTTGTGTTGCTTGGGTTAAGACAGGTTTTAATTTCTAAACGGCATGCCCAGACCGCTATAAGTCGGAAGTGGAGGAAATTGTATTTATTTTAGACTCAAAGAGCAATTCTGAAGAAGAGGTTGCTCAAATTTATATTAAGAACTGTAACAGCTACTTATACTCAAAATCTGTTTCATTTTCTGTTTTAAAAATAATTATTAGACAATATTAGTGGTAATTAAATAATAATTAAAAATGCCTATATTTATCTGTTTACATAAATTTTTAAATAAAAAACAATAGTGCTCTTAAAAACAGGAAGTAAAAAGAGTTTCATTAATTTTAAAAAAAATTCAAAAAATACAGACATTTTTAATTTTTAACTGCATTTAAAAAATTGACTTTTGAATAATCCGTTTCCTCATGTCTTCAATGCAGACAAAACTCAGAACTACCCTCTCCTATCCTAAAAAATACTTATTTGGAACGAAACATCGACCTGAACGTCTGAAGTCTTAACATAAGAACCGTCTTTAGAATTATTTGAATTAAAAAATATGTATTAAGAAGTAGCATCGCTAACAAAATAAATCCATAAGTTCGGTCAATAAAATATTTGAAACAAGTAATATAAAAAAGTATCAGCATTTTAAGCCAATATATCTGTTTCAGTTGCAAAATTGGTAAGATAGGTATATTTATGAAATTAATGTCGTTAAAGAGTTAACAAATATCGCAACCAAATTGTCAAATATTTGTAACGATTTTTATAGTAATATTATTAACACTACTCGATTTTTTTCAATAAATTAAGTAGTTTTAATAATTATTTGGTTAAAAAATGTAGTTTGTTATGCAACTCCAAGACTTTCTAGAATTGAGCTGAAATCTTTTATCACTACTAACAGCTTATAATTTCTAAGGAATGGTAACATTAATTTAAAATACAATAATGCCCTTTGATAAATGCACTTCTTTCAAATATTTTAATTTATCAATGCATATAGGAAGCAATTTTACTAGCACTTAACTTAATTTAATTTTCTTAATACTAATAATATTTAATTTATCTTATAATCTTTACTTAATAATATTTAATTTATTAATTTACTTAAGACACTTAATTTGGAACAGTGAAATACTTTTTAGCTAATTTTTCGTCACTAGGATGTATTTTAAAAAGGTTAACGTTGCAAAAAGTGGATTAAATTAATTAGTGAAAGTTTAAGGTAGAATCTTTCATTTAAATCAACAATTTATCAAAAAATTGAGATATTACTTTTCGTAATTTCTTATCCCATTGAACTACAACAACGTAGTTGGTATGAGAAGATTTTTCTTGTATTTTGAGCATATACTACATGTGGTTCTGCAGAGAAAAGGACAACCATAACTTGGTAATATGTAGCAAAGACTACTTTATTGAATTATATCGGTAAATAGTAAGAAGTCACGGCATGTTGTCGAAAGTATGCCGTCACGTTATCGCGTGCTTCTGCCATTTGTAAAGAACAGGACAACAGATAAAATAAGTATTAATCTGGTCAATAGGACAAAATGAATTGAAATTAATTTCTCTAAGTAACATTAAAATATAAGTAATATTTAAAAATTGCTCCAAAACAAACTGTAATTGGACCTCGGTTGTAAAATCTCTTTGTCGACAGACACAAAGAAATTTTTGTTTATTATTTTTGTTATCGTCATATTTATGGCCAAAAGAAGAAAATGGTTATTGTATTGGGAAGGTGAATATCTCCCTTCCATCTTTCACTTAGGATTTTAAGGCTTTGCGACAGTTTTTAAAACACATCTAGTCTGACCTAATTTGTTTCAGTGATTAACTTCCCAACTAAGAAATCATCATGAAATTTCTATAAATCATATTTCATTCACGTTGTTTTTGTTTAAAAATACTATAAAAATAAAACAAAAAACTATAAGAATAATTTATATAGTTGGATTGATGAATAACAAACTAAACACCATTGCGAAATTCAATACATCTGGTCACTACCCTACAATATATTTACTTTTAATTTTATCAAGTAGTAGATGCTTGAACAAGAACAATCGCGAAATTTGCACTTTTATGTACATAATACTCTCAATATTCACTTTTCAATTTATTTATGTTAACTTTTTTTTAAAAAATTATTAAAATTTGCATTTTAATTTTAAAAAAATCGGATTAGATAGAAAAAAATATAAGTAAAAGCAGTATACCACAAAAACTTTCCTATAGACTTAACATGGGAAGTGAAATAAGGAAGTGTGGTTCTTGACTCTCATTTAATTGATAAAAATTATTCAGGCTTCATTTTCTCAAATAAATGTTTTATTAGATATATTTGCCTTTACTTATAGTACCATACACTGTTTGACTTTTGCTTACAATTATATTATATCGTTTTAATAGCAAATAAATTAATCGCTTCACTCTCAGTAAAAGTTTTTTTTCTTATCTAGCTTAATTCGGATCGATAAATAGTCATATAATGGAACTTGTTACGCAGTATTTATCGGAATAGAATCAATTGCAAAGCAAAACCAATCCCATACTCTTGTTCATGAGTCGTTAATTAATCTTGGATTATATAAACATATATTTTACAAGAATGTTTTCAATGTGTTTTGTTGATAAATTAAAGTTGTGATAATTTTTCAGTTAAGAAATCTTTTTTACATTTCAGGAAAAATATTTTACATATTAATGGCAATCATAATGCAAAATATCTATAAAAAAAGTGTATTTTAAGACAAAAGTATTGTTCATTTCAAAGAAATTATTTTATCAGAGAAGTGTATTTTGAAGAACAAATATACTGCTTTCATAAATAAATAATTACAAAAAATTCAAAAAAAAATTATTTTAATGTGGTCTGCAATCTTTCTATACAGTTCATTTGAAATAAAAGTAAACAGATTAACACATTCATTGTAAACAGTAGTTTATATTTGAGGTGTTAAAAAATAAATTGAAACGATTTTATATTTCGTTATGTTTTGCCATTCTTATTGGTGTTTCTGCTTAAGTAATTGAAGCGCGACAAAAAAATAATTTAGTAAGCTTTACATTATTTAATAAAGAAATTATTTTCTAAACTTCAAAAAAATACTCTTACATAAAAAAAACTATTAAGTGTGATAATAAATATGTTTAGAATATCCTAGATTAATGCGTCGCTTAAGAGATTGAGTCGTCATCTTTTCATACTTAATTTAAAGTTTTAATAGATAAATGGTTATTCTTCATAAAAAAAATGATGAAATAATCTTCAGTGTGGCGGTTTGTCACATTTTCCCAAATTTGAAAAAAATGACAATCTTATTTTTTATATATAGGGAAATAAAACGCACACGAGATTAAATAATGAGTTGCGAAATAGCGTAAACAAGATATGACGTAAGTATAGCGTGATAGAAAATACTTTAAGTTGCATGCAAACTGTGTGTATAGCATGTTTATCAATTATATTCAGACTGTCCTAATTAATTTAAGAATGTAGCACCTATTAATTCGACCGTTAAAAAAATGAAGGATTTTGAACAGCAAAAAGTTTTGGGTGTACGTTTTTTCTGAGTTATTCTTAAAGTATAACAGAGCATTCTTGCTTCTTGCTTTCCTAGGAAATGATTTCATAATATATGACTCTCAGTATCCTCAAGAATATTAATACAGATTCAATTTTCCTCTTTTGTAAAGCTCTGGACAATTAATTTTATAATAGGATAATTTGATTTGTGAATTCGGAAAATCTAACCTATATATTTAAATTAAAGAGTTTAAAGAACCCCGTAAACCACAGATACCTACTGCACTACAAATTTTATCAAGTACCGTTCTTTTCTTAATATTAAGCCGGTTTATTTGTGATTTAATTAGGATCTAAAAGCTAAATAACTTTATAGTAAGAGAATTTTGTAAATAAATAAAAACAAAATACAGGTACAATTAAGTTTGATTGCAAAAGCTTACAGACTCCTACTAAATAATGGTACAGCTGGGGGAAAAAAACGATTCACCCCTCGTTACTCGGCTGCTATTGATCAGGGAATGTTGTGGAAGGTATCAATTTTCAGGAAATAGCGTAAGGAATTGAGAACTGGCTACAAAAATTGTATAAGGGGTCGTCTACTTATTAAAATGAGTACCAACTTCAAACATTCCAATGGCAACATCCAATTTTTTATACAAAAATGTTTATCATCTTCAAAATACCCCAGATCCAAAATAAAATTAATTAATTTGCATTATTTATTGAGATATAAGCATTCAAAGTTGAACGCTCATAATGTTAAAAAAGTTTCACAAACTTTTATTCATACCTCCACAAATAAAATTAATTAAAAAGAATTTTTTCTTCATTATATACTTCTTAATCTTCCAAAAACAAATCACACAAGTTTTTTCATTAATTTTTCATTTTTAATACTTTTTCATTTAAATTTAAATAACAAAAAATAAATTATTAATAGCAACCCCAATTTTTTTTTTACATAAATCGATAAAGTAGATCAAGTAGAACCAAAATCCCGAATTTTTTAATTCAACAACAATTATTTGCCGAGTTATTGTAAAAAACTGAAAAAAAATTTTAGGGACCGTGTAAAAAATTATTTGGCAAATTTGATCCTAACGCATTATCGTTTGGTGGTTGAAAAGCGTTTATTGGTAAATGTTTATTAAATTATTGATGCCTGTCTACTGTCTTAAAAACATTTCTTGTTGCAAGTGCATACAATTGTATTTTCTTTGTATAATTAACATTAAATTATATTGATTACTATGTTTTTAAATGTATGTTATTTCCAATACAATTTCAAAAAGCGTTTAATATTTAAATTATATTATTAAATTATACCTATTTTTATTCTGCGTAATTTTATTTTGCTTTCCTTAAATATCGTGTTCAGGCCGTAACCCTCGTTTTTTAATACGTGGTTTATATTACCGATAAAGTGCGCTGAATTTTAAACAAACTTTTTGTAGCAATATGAATGAAACAAAAATTTGTATAAAAAATGTAAAACATAAATGCAATAATAATGTTTGTTAATCTGATTGCAACTAATCGCATTTGAAAATCTGTTCGTTATAAATAACCGTATATGTGACTTAATTTAAAATTAAAACTTTTCCTCTTCTAGCCTTTATTTTATTTCTGAATTTTAAAATCCAAATTTAAAAAAAAACATCCAAAAAATCACAATATTAGTGAAGAAGATTAAATTCTATCATCCGTTGGCGAGATTATGTTAACCCTTTTGTTAGCTTGCCGTTTTGAAAAGACACAACTAAATATTACCTTTTTCGTTTTGGAGACTTCCCCCTAAATGAGTTCAAAATTAATGCTTTAATATATCAGCAAATAATGCAAAATAAATAATTCTTTTTTACACATGGGGTATTTTGAAGGTGCTAAACATTTTTAAGTAAACAAATTTGGGTGTTGCTATTGGAATTTTCAAAGTTGGTACTCATTTTAATATGTAGACGATCCCTTATACAATTTTTGTTGCCTGTTCTCAATTTCTTACGCTATATTCTGAAAATTGACACCTTCCGCAAAATTCCCTGATCAATTGCAGCCGAGTAACAAGGGGCGGATCGGTTTTTTTCCCCAGCTGTACTAAAAAACATGAGTAACGTTTAAAAGGCAGCAAAATATAACCAAAAGTCAAATTCTGACAGAGTCAACATGTAAAGACACATTTGTCTCATGAGTCTCCATCTGTTTATCTGTTACTCACACAATAGAAGGTTTTAAACTTTTACTTTGATTGCATTTATTTTCCTTTAAAATGGCTAAAACTGCATTTATTTAAAGAGTCTGGATAAATTAAAGGCTAGTTGAAGCAAGTAATTCTATTATTTTGACATTTATGACCAATTTTGGCCAAAACGAAATATTATACATTTTATATCAGCATTAAATCTTATAAAAGAATTGTTTTAATAATTTATGAAGAAACTATGAGTTCAGTTTATAATATTTTTCTCAATTTTATGTTGTAAGTTGCTACATGTAAAATTCTTCATTGGTATTTTTCATAACGTTTACAGCTACAAAATACAACAAATAAATATTATTGTATAGTAATAATAATGTTATGATATGTATAAAAAATAATTATTATTTTATAGTAATTTATAAACTACTTTATATAAAATATTACTGCCATTAAACTGCAACCCCTCTAAGAGCAGAAACATTACAATAAATTTTCTTCGAGTAAAAGAATTGATTAAATGTAAAAATATAAACAATGTTGACTGAATAATAACTGGCAAACAAGATAAATAACCTAAATGAAAATAGGATTAACGTGTAATTTAGTGTATAATATTTAAAAGGTTATTTACTTGCAATTTAGAATATTTTGTTAGTAAATCGTAAGCCGAGAGTGTTGCACAGTTTATCGAGTAATTTGAAAAAAACATATTAAAATTTCCTTAAAGGCTTAAATAAAATTAACGTGTTACATTTTTATTTACTTTTTTTGGTTTTGAGTTATTAATTCAATTCAATATTTAATTTAACACAAATGATCACGATTACAAATCCTTAAGTAGTTTAATGCATTCTAGAAATAAGTAAGTGTAATTTCAATTCGTATTAAAATAGCTTAGGGAAATCCAAAGAAATCTTAATGGTTTATTAATCATTGTTTTCTAAAAAAAATAGCACCTCTCTAGTTGCGAAGTGCATAAAATAACTTTTTACACTTCTGTTTGGAATCTTATACTATGTACTTTTCCTGAGAGTTGTCATTTTTTAGGGTTTTACTTAGTCGTTTATTAAGACGTACATTCTCTACACTAATGTGTCTTCAGGTAAAGTTGATTTTTCTTTTCGTTGCGGGAAATACTATTATTTACTCATTTTCGACAGCATATGGCGGGAATTCTTTTTCTTTCGCCATATTTTTTCACTAGATTTCTTTGAAGCTTTTAAAGGCAGCGAACTCAAGATGCATATCAGTGAATACTTTTGAAGTTTAATTAAAAGTAAAAATAAAAATTGTTTTAAACATGGAAGAAATAACATAAATAATGTTTTGTTTATATTACTCTAAACTTAGTAATAGTTAAATTTAAAACATTAACCAAGAACAGTTTTAATATGTGAGCAAAATATTTCATGTTTAAAAAATGATAGAGAGAAATTTAGCAAGAAATGTTTGTTAGGTAATGTTCAGAATTAACTTTGTTAATGTTTTACTTTAATTCAAATGCATATATACAAAACATATAACTTTTCAAAGGTATTTTTACTCGTTTTATCAAAAATAGTCAATCAAAATTCAACAAATATAAATTCTGTTTTAAAAAATATTTACTTCAAATGATTTCAACTGTTGCAATTGTTTACTATCGTAATAAACGCTACTATAAGTGTATAACGCTATATATAGTGCAATTAAATCCAATCAAACCAAAGCAGAGTTTGTATATGGTGTATTTATATATGTTATATCCAATGTGTTAATATAAATTCTCCAGCGCCTATTTGAAGATGAAGCTCCAAAGTAATAGTGAGGCACTATCCAACCGATTTATCATATATAATTGTACTTCACATGACCTACGGCACTTCAGGCGTCATCATCATAAAAGGGATGTTGTGTCTATCCTGATTTTAATATATTCTAGAGTTATTTCCAAATGAATGACAGACACGAAAGTTTGCTGGGTTTAATTAATATGCTGATTATCTGGCTGTCTGGTGTTAAAGGTGGCACATAATTTCGAAATCCTAGAATTATCGTGGACGTCAGGTACATTCAGAGCTAGATTTTTGTCAGGGCAAACGGGGCACGTGCCGTGGGAACTTCTAAGGGCCCTCGAATTCGCTTAAAAGAATAATACACAGGAAAAGAATTGCCAAAATTAGTTACTGGAAAAATTAATAAATATAATACAGTTGAACCAAGTGCCATTATTTTTCAACGGCTAGTCACTATAATTTTTACATTCCTTTTACTTTTATAAATTATTTTTTAATTGGCCTTGGGAAAAAAATTATATATGTATTTAAAACATAATATGATATGACAATATGAAAGGTCTCTGATGTCCTATCTTATGTATGTATTGATGCGATGCTTACACGTGTATTAAAGATAATTGTTAAAAAAGTTATTTGTTTGTACAAATTTAAAATGAAAAAAAATTCCTTTCATGCATATATTATTGTATGCTGTGGTGGCAACCAAACTTTGCTTGTGCCCTACAGATTATAAGTCGTTCCCTGAGTACATCTACATCTGTAGAATCATACATCTGCAGAGAATGTATGAACCTTAGTAAAGTAACGAAAGATGATCGATAACAAAAAATAGGACACATCAGCTCTTTTATGTCTTTAAAGATCATTTGACTGATTAGGGCCGGCAAAACGTCATTTTGTAGATAGATGGCGGGTGTTTTGAAGTTGAGTCCGACGATTTTACAAACAACGAAACTATAAAAGTTAATGACTTTTGAAATTATATTCGAAAATTAAATAAAGAAATTAAAAATTCGCCTTGAAATTAACAATTTTTTGAATGAATATACTTTATAATTCATAGTAAAGATGAAGCCTATTTTAATAACTGTGTTTATATTGAGATGAAACAAAAGGATAAGAAAATGTAAAGCATAAAACATTATGTTAAATATCTAACTTGTTCAGCTGATTCATTTAGCGCTGAATGAACATTAAACCAACAAAGAAATTTCTAAAACGTATTTGTTAAAAATTTATTAGTGCTCATTTACATGATGTTTTTAACTACATCGTAATATAAAAGAATGAAAATAACCCAAACAAACTTCGTGTTTTACTGTGGTCCAATAATAGTACAAACAAATAAAACTATTTTAGCAGCTCAAATATTAACTCTAACAAAATATATGTATATGCTACATTATAATTTATAAAAATATTATGTCTACTAATATTAATTATACTAAATACTACAATCAAGGTTTTAGAAATATGCTTTGTTAAATATTTTATTTAAAAATATTATTTCCCCTTGTCTTCTTTCTTGTGTTATAAAAAATCCATCGCCTCAGAGGACGAAAAATTCACTAAATAGACGATAAGTCTCTTTTGTTTACCCAGTCCAAAACGAACGCGAAAAAGTTACGAATCTGTAACTTCAGACAACCGAACACTTCGATCGTTATACGGATTGTACAACTCAATATATATCGAAAGTTTTTCATCTTTCAGTAGTGATAACTCATAAAGTCAATATTGTGATAAGTCACTTTTCTGTACACGGTGTGATAAATGACGACGACGACGTTTAACAAATTTAGGAGTACATGGTAGCGTAGCTACCTCCACCTCCGGTATGGCGGGAATTAAAACATGGCAGGATGGCAATGAATGGCCGCGAAAAAGCGAGTAGGGGAGTAATGGCGGGGCGGTGTGATAAATTGAAAGGTACTCATTGAAATGTTCTTTGAAATTTTAGAAAATAAGTCATGACAAACGTTATAAAAAATGAATTCGCAAATCGCAAATTTAATTGAAAACACTCGATATGCCTAGTTACTTTGGTGCTATAATATTAATAAAAATTATTTAAATGGCGAGAAAATAAGGAGTCAATTTAATAAATTCTAGAATTTGTTTACGTTAATATCACATTTGAACATTAATATTAATAAAAATATCATTTTGCTATCTACGCCGAATAATTTAAAACATTTTGATACATTTCGAACTTTTTCGAAAAATTGTCTCCAGATATAACTTTTTCCTTTTTTCAGTTCAAAATAAATGAAAGTTTTAACCGTATCTATTTAAAAAAAAACATCTATAACACACTTTTCTATCGCTGAGAGCTTTTTATAAGTTTGCAATACTCCAGAAGGGACAAAAAAAAATTCCCATTTTTTTGTATGATGAACTTTTATAAAAGGTTATAAATGTTTCTTGATAAAAATCTCGCCTTGCTCAGAGGTTTCCGAAAATGTATTACAGTGCTCATCTCACTCATTCATTTAATTACCACACTTGAATAAGCATTTCTCTGTGTCGAAATTTTTCGACACTGCATTAAATGCTATCTTGAAGCTTCAAACTTTTCTGGTCTATTTAATTACTATTATGTCAGTGTAATCTTAGAAGCCAAGACCTTTCTGTTGATATATGACAATGTCTCTTGCAGTCAATATAAAAACTTTCAGCGAAAAAAAAAGTTTTTTCAAGGCCCCCCATGGAATAACATGGGGAAAACTCAGTTTGACCCCTCTGACACTATTGTTTTAGAGTTCTGTTTTTTACTTATACGCATTCACCCAGCTTAGACCTAACTTTTCCACACGACTTTTGCATAGGTTTAGTCATATTTTACAATCCAGGTCTGTATCTTTGTTGAAATTGCTATCTCTCGGAAAACACTGTGTTAAAAGTTACATTAGGACCCAAAACTTTATGGGGATAGATAGTGCCTAAAATGTGGATATATTCTGTTTCTAGATGCCAAGACCTTTCTTTTGATATGTATGACAGTGCCACTTTCAGCCAGTATTTAAAAATCCAGGTAAAAATTGGGGTTTTCAGCCTCGCCGCTTCACTAATCATGCAGTGCTTTTAATTTTTTCCAAATCTCGCCGTCTGAATTATCCAAGTATCGCATATTGTTTACAAAAAATACCAAAATTCGGTTTTTGGCTAACAATTGAGACGTGGACATGAAAGAAATTTATTTTTTATGTAATTTTACTACGAAAAAACCCTTAATTGACAGTAGATACTGTGATACCAATTTCTAACCTATTATAGTTTTACTCATAAAAAAATTATAAATTAATTTTTCTTACTTAAACTGTATTTGATTGGAAATCCTCTTAAGAATACCTATTCTGTGTGTTTCGTTGTAAATTTAAATTAAAAATAAATTTCTTTCATGTTCAAGTCTCAATTGTCAGCCAAAAACTGATGTTGGCGGTTTTTGTAAACAACTGGCGGATAGTTGGATAGTTCAGACATCAGAAGTGTCTGAAAAGAAGCTCCATAGCCCTTTAAGACCGGCTATCAGTTGGCGCTGATTTAAGTTTATGAGACTAAATTTTAGAGTTTTATCGAAAAAATGCCCTAAACAGCATCAATGCCAGCAACTCCTTAAAAGCAAAGTCATTTTTTATACAAATAACGACTGGTACAAGTCAGCTGCTTCGGTATCAATATTTTTGAAGAACTTGAACATTCTCTTTTATACCCGCACGATCGTGCTAGCTCGGTCGGAAAGGGATACAAGTCACGACAAGTGTCTGAAACGTAGCAATTTAAGACATCACCATGTGTCTGAAAATTTCAGACGCGATTTAGGGTCTGGATATAGTGCCATCCGTTTTTGACACTTTTTTTGTCATAAATTAGGACGTTTTAATTCGTTGTGTATATTCCACCTAAATGGTACATTTTCAAAAGACAGCAAATGCTTGTACGTTTTGTTTTACATAATATTTTCATGAAATGTTTCATAATCAAAAATCACAAAAAAATAGTGCAACCGACATTAAACTATTATATACAGTTCCACCTTTTTACACAAGTTCCATAAAAACTTACTAAATTTACCAAAGCTTTTAAGGCTATTTCTTACAATATTTTACGGTTGATTTTTTCAGATCCCCAAGGACTCAGCGACAAGCCTCTACCACTTGCTAATCATTCGTTTAGAATGGACTCCACCACTGAAGCAAGGCTCTTTCTTGATATCCAGAAAAATCAGAAGGGCACAAGGTCTTTTGCGCGAAATCCCATGAGCGGGCAACAAGAGATATTGTGTCTAATGTGAGAGAGCTTTCCTCTGAAGTGGTTTTTCCTTCTGAGCCTTGTTATTGGGGCTAACTCTCGAGTTACATTGTGTTTGAGAAACTTATGGCCATTGAAATTTTTATACGTCGGCCAACAAGCTTCATAATTACGGGTAATCATACATAATATTTTCCTTAAAGGGACTCTAAAATTTGATGTGCCTCTAGTCTGAGTTTTCTATGTCAGGCCTTGCATATACGTATGGGGCATTTGGCATCAACTTTGCTACAAAGTTATCACCTTCTACTTAAATTAGTTAAGATTATTCACGATGAATCAAATGTTCCCCCGTGATCCTCCTCCCTCCCCCCGCCCCCTACGTCTTGATCACCTACACTGGTGTGCAAAAATTAAGGACGAAGTCGAAAAGCCGGAATTGAAGAGACAATAAATGGGGACGAGTACTCTTTACAGATGAGAGCAGATTCAGTCTGAGTAGCGATTCTCATCGCATACTCATCTGGAGAGAGCGGGGAAGCCGCAATCATCCCTCGAACATCATTGAAAGGAACAGGTACGGAAGTGGCGGTGTTCTCGTTTGGGGAGGCATCATGCTTGGTAGTCGTACAGACCTTCACATCTTCGACGCAGGTTCAGTCAACGGGACCCGTTATTGTAACGAGATTCTTCTTCCATATGTGCGTCTTTTTAGAGGCGCTATGGGTCCGCAGTTCCTTTTCATGGACGACAATGCACCATGTCATCGCACAGTAGCTGCCGAACAGCTCTTAGAGAGTGAGGATATTGAACGTATGGATTGACCGGCACGATCTCCGGATCTCAATCCCATCG